>VXBH01009656.1:353271-365090 GCA_013400035.1 Rynchops niger
TGGAATGAAACAAAATGTCCAGCCAACACTACTGAGTTCCTACTGAAATGCTTAGGACCTTTGGATCTGAAAACACCCAGTACACCTAAGAGGACAAGAGTATTTCACAGGACTATGTCCACAATGTCCAGGAAAAGGGAAAAAAATACAACATCTTTGATGAAAGCAAATTCTGCACTTCGGAATGAAGCAACCATTCCCTAAATCAGAACAAAAGTTACTGCAGTAAAGCACGGCAGAACTCATCCTATACCCGAGAGTATTTTGCTCTTCTTTCTTGGACAGCAAACTCTTGCCATTTTCCCACCATCAGCATGCACGTCACTGTGTGACAATGTGGTCCATGCTTCTGAGGGAATGGTTCCCTTTTCCCAGCCACTCCTAGTACAGGCTTTACTCTGTAGTTGTCAGGTGCTGAGATTAGAGCACTAGGGACAGTATCTTTTAGATGTGCTCATATATATACACCCCCAAAGAAAAAAATCTGTGCACTTCATTCAGAACACCAGTTGAGAAAGTACGTTGCCAGTGTTCTTGTACCACAAGAATATAGGCTCTGACATGGCTTTTTATTTAGCTCAAACTCTGAATCCCACAGATGGGGGTGCTCTGCCAGCAAGTCAACCACAGCTGACCAAGATCAGTGCTGAAATGTAACGGCTGGTGCAGCTCTGCATTATCCAACTTGAACAGGTAAATGGAGGAATAAAGCTGCACATGTTAAAAAGCTTAAAAAACAAAGCACAGTGACTTGTTATTTCCATCATAGTAAATGCAGTAATTATGAAAGCATTATAGAGGAAAGGCTGCAGAAAAGCATGGGGAGACAATGCTCAGTATAGTAAAGTAAGGCATATAAAAATATTACAGTATGAAGGTATGTCTTTTCCACAGAGGAAGAAAGTGTGTTTGATGAGAATGGACATAAATACTGTTTCCATAATTCACATGGGATGAAACGCAAAGCCACTCTCTCTCCATGCGCTAAATTACAACCTGAAGTGGTGTAGCCAGGACTGGAACCAAAAGCACTAGAGTTTTCGAAGGGGATTTTGCTGTGGGATTTTGCAGAGTTAACCGGTTTAGTTAGACGTGGGAACACAGTCAACCCAAGCTCGGTCTCTGGAGGTTGGCCACTCATGAATCATCAAGCATTTGGGAAACAGCTTGAGGAGATGTGAGCAACTCCTGTACTCCTTTTAGCAACTAAGATGTAAGACTAAAATAACACCACCTTTCCAATCAGACAAGCATTGTCCTCATCAGATACACTGGAGGAACTCATGGAAAACAGACACTGGCCATGGGGGAAGTCGGGAAAAAAACCCCACTTGATAAAAGATGAAGGCCAAGGAAAAGGCAGTGTCTCTTTCAAGGTACTGAACTATCCCGTGTGGCAATGCAATACAATGCAGCATTATACAGTGTCCCGAATGTCACATACTAACTGTATTCCATAATGCTTTATGGAATTAAATAAAAGACGACAGTGGGTAATACACTACCTGTCACATTTACTAAAAAGCATATAAAATCACTTCACAGTGAATAAAAGTAGGTGTTAAGTCATAAGGCAAAAAGGCCATTTAAGCAATACACAGAAGGAGGATATTCTAGATGGCAGGAGCTACCAGACATCCTTGCGCTGGGGAAGGGAAACTGTCTCATAAGGAAGATGAGTGGGAAGGAAGCTGGAAGGCATCCTTTGCAGTGAGGCAATTCCCTGCAGAGATTCTGAACTGACTGCGAAGCAGCTTGCTCTATATTTTATTTATCTGAACTAATCTCACTTCTCTTTTCCTCTTAATTCTTTCCCAACCACTAATTTAAACATAATGGTATACATGATAGTCCAGCTGTCTAGGTTAGAGGAGCTCCCATTAAAGTGCTCAGAGCAGCTGCATTTTCAGAAGTGCTTGCCTTCCTTCCCCAGCATGGAGGGCAGCTCGGTGCCAAACTGGGAACTGGGAAATTCAGCTTAATACTCAGAAAATTTGGTTGCCTCAAGACTTTCCCCACTGTGGGCGCCCAGCACATCCAGTATTTCTCCTTCCCAGTTAGGGCATGTTCTCCTAATGCCATGCTTCCTGAGCAGCAAGATTCAGAAACACAAATTTCATCCTCTCTGGATTCCTGTGTTTCCTTTCAAGCTTTAGTAATGTATGGACACATTCTCGTTAAAGCTATTCCCAGTCATGACATACCTACTGCAGAAAGAAGCTCTCTTTTATTATCATAATTCAACAGACAATGAATTCCTTCACTAAAATTAAAAAAAAAAAAAAAAGGCAATTACTGCTTGCTAATAGCTAATGTGATATCTGTTCTTCGATATCCATTGAGCAAGGAGAGTCCATAAATGTCAATTCCTTCAGAAAGAAGAAGAATCAAGAGAATGACTTTGTCTTGGACCTAACCAATAAAATGGAATATTTAGTTCCACTTTTCTAAGGTTTCTGGAATTTTAGCCTCACTTCCTAAGGTGTTGTCCTGTGTATAAGTTTGCTTCTGTCTTTCTTCCCCTTGTAGAAGGGGTTGACCAACCTCAAAACCTTTAACATAGCGGTAAAGGCTGAAAAGATACCATATTCTGACATCTTTTATGGCAAGAAATATACCCTCTTAAATCCCGTGGAGTGTAACCTGATGAGCTCATTCTCTGCTACAGCTGAGGAGAGAGTTGCTGGAAACCATGTGAACTTCATTTTACCACTTATGGAACTATTTGTTATTTCAGGAAAGGACCTTGGGAGTTTGCACGTGGGAGTTTTCCAGATATAACCCTCCTCCCCCATGGCTGTTCTCTTTGAAACAAATACAGCGGTCAATGGTTTGCCACCAATTTTTAAACAAATGAGATAACCTTCAGGGAGAATAATAGCTCTTCAGTTCCTTCAGTTGAAAATTAGCCTGATCTAAATAACTGAATCCACAGAGTGAGAAGCAAAGAACAGTAAAACATTTTTGAATACAGGCCACAAATCAGTTCATCTTGGGGACAGGCATGCCAAGCAAGCTGTATTTATGTCAGCCTGTTCAGATATTCATTGGCTTTTTTTTTATTCCCCCACCCTCCTGCAATAAGGAGAAGCTTTATTTGTTATCCATAAGGTTCTGTGTAAATCAGAGGAAAAGATGACAGTGTTCATGGTCAAAATACTGTATTCTATAGCTGGTCACAGCTTGTTGGGAAGATATAAAACTGTAAGGTCATTTACCTTGTTGAAAATGATTTTTTTTTTTTTAGTGAATATAAGCAATAAAATTAATCCTGACAACATCATATTTCTGCTCCCTAATGAAGAAAATAATGCTATATGGCAGTATCTGCCTTAGACATCTCTCTCTGTCCTTTTAAGGACAGAAGCCTAACTCACCCCACCACAATTCACCAGCACTTCTCCAAGAAGACAGTCCAAGGGAGGGAAAAGATTGGGAACGACAGTAATGAAATGGGGATAGCATAACCCTGGCCAAGTTAAAAACTGTAAATTGTCTCTTATGGAGGCACTAAGCTGAGAAAACAGTCATTCTGGTATAAGGATGTGTACGTAAGAGTATTTTGGGCCAATGGATCCAGTCCAAAGCAGTACTTCAGGTTGCTTTCAGCTTTATACTTCAGTAGTACTGTTTATTTCAAGGATACTACAAAGCAACTTATAGCTTAAGCTCACACTTAAGGAGTTTTCTGGATCAAGACTTAAGTAACAGAGCAGCTTTTAAACACCACCCTATGTGTTACTTGTCACCCAGCAACCAAGCAATTAAGAAGTGGACCCAAACCCCACTGGAGCTGATGAAAGACTCTCAGTTTGGCTGGCTTGCCACCAAACTTAAAAGAAGCAGCTCCAGGTACCTGCTCCTTCTCTTATCAACAGGCCCTTTCTTTTTATCAGGAGCATGAAAGATACTCCAGGCATCATCAGAGTTCAAATCCAAAGTATGAACCGTTCTGTAACTGAGGCAATATCAAAAGATGCTGTGTGCATGTTCAGCCAAATTCAGACCTCATGTGCACTAACTCATCTCCCTCTGAAACCCTGAGCTGTGTGGAGATCTTTGCCAGAAGAATATGTTTTATATCTATATAGGATATATCAAAGCTATGAAAGATTGAGCTGTAGTTGAAAGAAGCAAAATTAGTCAGTGCAGAATACCAGTACAGAGGGTATCAGAGAATGGAAAAACCCCACCTGTCTAAAATTCCATTCAGAGCCATGATCCTTTTTATAACAGAATGGTTAGCAGTCTGCCTGTGCTTCTGTGCAGAGCAACCCCATGAATCTTGGCATTACATAGACAATCTGCAGTGGAACAAGACCTCAGCAAAGACCACTCATGAGACTATTAAATGGGCAACTGATAAAGAAGTCCAGGCATGTAATTCATAGAGACAGGTTATCATTATAATAAACATTATTTTATTTGCATTCAATAATATTATGTGTACTGTGGAATGGTCACCATCATAACTGCATTTTGAATGCAGTACTAAAGAAACGGTCCTGAAATCCTTCATTTCAGAAGAGCAGTCTGGACTGCGTTTTGGTGGGATGAAGACTGTGACTCTCCTTTGTCCCCTCTGGTGAGTGCCTTGCTCAGACTTCCACAGATGAATACAGAGAAAACAATTCCTTACTTATTTTTATGGGGATATTAAATTCTGTGATGTTTGCTTTTTGCAGTGACTTGTATTACTTGCCTTTATTTGAATCAAGTCAAATGATTTTGTTCTACACAAAAGAACATGCTGAATGCCTTATATTAAAGCAAGAGTGTCAACAGAAAAGTAACATATGTTAGGCCGACACATAAAAAACTTTTTTAACTGCTAGTTCTTTCATGGGTGGTAGTGTTGCAATGTATCTCTCTGTTGTACTCTTAAACCAACAGCAAAACGGACATATCTTTCTCTTGGGATTCCATAATTAGGTATGAAAAAGGAAAATGTGTGTATCAAGAATGTGTAGCTCTAATGAAGTGGAGCAAGACTAATGCAAATAACCCAATGATCATGAGAATAAAAATACATAAAACCTTGAGAAAATGTAAGAAAAAATAAAGAGGGAAATGACTCTCCTGGTCCTACAAAGAGCTTAAGGGAAACCTGATAACTGAAGCAGAAGTTCGCAGTAAGCACCAACACCTCCATGAGAAGGCTGGAACGCAGCAAACTTGTGTAGTATCTTGGAAAAGACAATGCCAATTATAGACACAATTACTATTAAACACGAATATCAACACTGGACTTCGGCTCACATTGCTTTGCAAAGTGATACAGAATTGTGGATTTAGGCACTCCAAATTTTCCTGTTTAGGCAGTGGCTTCCAGTAAGCAGAGCTTCCTTCAAATCCTTCTGGTACAATGAAAATGTACTCCTTTTTTATTTTCCCTTCATTATTTCTCAAATTTTTATGACCAAGCAAGGGCTATTTGCCTTAGAAACCTGGTATGTCTCACGTCTTAAAAGAGAATTGAAGATATTGTTTTAGAAGCTGTTTCAGTCAAGCACTAAGACTCTGCAAGATGTGGAATTTCTTTAAAGAAAGAAAAATGTCGATAAAATGGAAGAGAAAATCCGGTCAAATGGGGAAATGCTTCTCATGTTAAATATATTGTAGCAGATAGACAAGCAATTACTGAGTGGAAGGTCGTATGTTAGAACATTAGGCAGTAAAAGGAGAAGCTGTTTCAGAAGACAAATCAAGGCAATCTTCTCTTGTAACGTGAGTTTCCTTACCCTCTATGTCAGTATTGAAGATCCAAAATCTTTGGAAGGGAGTGAAAGGTCGCTTCTTATAATGGAAAGTCTGGCAATAGTATTCTAGCAGGCATTGTTTCTGTGTCCTGAGTTTGCCATGGCCATGCTTTTTGTCTCTTACGATCTGTGTATCAACTGGTTGCACAAAGATAAAAGCTTGTGGGGCTATTTCAGACCCTTAAGGCAGGTGCCTCAAAAACCTAAGTACCTGAAAGTTACCTAGAACTGTCAAAAAAAACCCCACAGGCAGATCTCACTATATTAAAATATGATTGACGGTAGTCCTTTCCTTTTTCTGTAGTAGCCTAGCAGCTAAGTTTCTTGCAAGGAAATAGGAGCCTGTGTTGTGATTTTTCTATTTGCTTGAGAGAATTCAGACCACTTCTGTCTCCTTCCAAGGGAAGGATGTGTTCTGGCTGCTGCTTCAAAGATGGGTTGTCCATTTTCCAAAAAAACAGTTAAGAGGTGAAATGCAGAAGCAGTTCTTGGAGCAGGGACCAGAACCCAAGACTTAGCCACAAAGCAGAGATCCAGCTTTTCTACTTTCTGTTTTCAAAACGTGCTACCCTGCGTCTCTGACAGTTTAGACCAGAGCACACCATGGTTCCTTTTTTGTTCCCGCACCTGAGTTTTGTTCCCATGGGAACCAAAATACTGGGGCAAAGAGGGCAGTAGACATTGAGGTCTTTTCCCAGAATGGAGGCAGAATGCAAGTTGGGACACAGGGACAGCTTTTCATCATTTACATAAAACCCCTGTGTTGAGAAACAACATTTCCCCAGCCTGGAAAGCAATTTAAGGCATACATACTGAAAGTACTGAGTACTTTAAGTGCAGAGGATCTTTCCTGTAAGTGCTTAGGACTTTCTCTGGAGGTTTGGCATCAGAACGCTGCAGAGCTGTCATGTGGATAGATACTGCAATTTAACAAAGTTTCCAGGCACATTCATAAAATTCTTGGCTGTGGCCTTCTTTTATTGTTATGAACTTGCACCAAAGGATTATCCAGAGATTTACTTAGTTCTGCAGCAAAGAATGAACCTAGATGTGGTGAAAGAGCGCGAGAGCTCATTCACCACCAATATGAGCAGCTGCCACCCTTTATAGGACCAGTGACTGGGAAGATGATGCTGGTGCACATCAGCACAGCCCATAAAGCTCAGGTGCTGCTATGCCACATGCAGCAAAAGCCTCTCACACCAGCACAGACACATCCTGATCACTCTAAGCTGAAACCAAAATTGGAAATGGAGTTGGCTCCAAAGGCTCGATTTACACATCCCAGCTTCCCAAGTTCTTTCTGGAAAAACAGCTGTTTGGCTGGTTACCAAGAGGAAGTGATTGGAAACATTCCTTCTAGGCTGTGCGGGGGTGTTTGACAAAACAAGAAGTGCCTAAGAAGTGGTGGAGCTAAACCTCCACTCGTGCTGCTGCCCCATGCAGTCCCTGCTGCAGCCGTCCCACCTGCACCCAGCCCCAGTGGTACGGGGCTTCATGTATGTGACACTGGCTGGTGGTGAGGGTAAGGATGCCAAGCAATGACAATCACACCATTTTTATTTCCGACTGTGGAATCTACCTGCCATTTAGTGATATGACTCACTGCATGAGCCAACCCTTCCAGTGCAAAACTTTGTTCTCTTATTGCTTCCTCATTTTAGTGCCCGACATCGGAGGGGCAATGGAAGCAGTGAAAAGACATGCACCGGTAAAGGTAATGATAAAGTCAGAAGACTATTGCATGACAGTTCTCTGTTTAAAGGTGGATGTTTCATTGGTTTTGCTCTCTGTCTACGTGAATCTAACATGTTCATTGTCAATTTTGCGGCAGTTAGAGATTCTGATTAACATTGTGTTGTGCACTGTGGAAACAAGATATAACCTCTCCTCTGAAAAGTTTACCATCTACAAGATAAGGGATGCAAGAACTAGAAAGTCCAGAGAAACACTATTTATATTGTTCAGCAAACCAGTGATGAAGAATTAATGATATCTTTCCAGATTTCTACTCCAAAGCTCGTAGAAAACCAGGTCTTGTTATTTAGCCGCAAGTCCCTAAATGGGATTGGAAAACTACAAATAATAACAATAATTAAAGCATTAAGTAGGCTACTTCGTCCTTTTCTACAAAATTAGTTCACAATAAGAGGAAGATGTGCATGGAGGTTTTCTGTCTGTTTCACCCACTGAAATAAATTTAACCTCACACAACTTCCACTGAAAAACGTGATCAGAGCAGAACTGGGACCTTCTGCTGCAGATGTTCTCAAACCTTTCATAATACTCTTAAGTTCTTTAAGGTAGAGCTACAACAGATACTGCATGAGCAGATGAAAACACACTGAAACCTGTTTGGCGGAAATGATATTCAGGACTCTGCTAAGACTCCATGGGGAACAGACGTTACGTATCTTTATGTTCCGAACAGGGCTGAGTATACTGTTGGCAAATCAAGAAGTAATTAAATAATCCTTCACTTTCATGGGTCCTCAATGAACTCTCGCTTTTAAGTGGAAAACTGGAGTCCCCCGTGTAATCACACTGGAGGTAAAGCCAAACTTCAAAGCTGTCCTTTGCAGATTCGATGAAACATTTGCAAGAAGAAGAACTGAGCAGTTACAATGATAAATTCAGCCAGCTTCAGGTACAGATCTTGCCAGAAGGAAGATGAAGCAGCACATTTCACTCCTCCAGCTTTCAGAAGACACACGAGATGGCATAAGGTTAACCATCAGACACCACTACAACCCCATCACCTTAAAGCTTCCAGAGAAGCACAGTGAACCAACCAAACTCAGTTTCCTGAAAGCCTGATGCTGTGGAGAAATGCCTGTAGACGTCAGGGCAGAGAATTTAAGGGAGAATTCTCAGGCTGTGCCATACTCCTCTTGACCTAGTTTGCGCATCTATAAAGCAGAGAAGCACACAACAGTGGTATGCATGTGGCTGTACACCAGGTGGGACATTGATGCTTGGCTCAGGCATGACCAGAGCAGGTCCCTGGGAGCCTGCAGGACCCAGCAGGTGGAGAACGATGCCAGGCCACCAAGGCTTGCAGCCTGCGGGCAGCCCTATGGTGAGAAGGTCCACCCTCCATCTGTGTTGGCTGGGGCAGTCAAAGGGGACTATTTCACTGCTGTCTTTCCCCAGCTCTGTGCTGGTATTGATGTTGCACATCTAGATGAATGTCACGCGTTGAGGTCCTGTCCACTAGAAAGGCACAGCTGCGTGTTGACTATTTAACACAGCTCCGAGCAGCTGTTTGGCTGGAGAGGAGCCCGATAAGAGGCTTATGTGACTGAGATAAAAAGGGTGAGAAAGTCCAATAAACACGGTACTCTCACATCATTTCATTTTGTGAACACCCTGTATCAGAGCTATTGAATGGAGACGGGGACATACTGCACCATTTCCTAGGAAAACTTTTTTCCACACTAATGCTTGAAAAGCAGAAGGCTACCTTGGCACTTGTTGGACTACCTGAACAAGTGATTTTTACTGTTAGCTTTGCATAGCTTCATGGCATCTAGGATTATAGTCCATTAAGACAAAAAATTTAGCATCAGTCCATCTCTACTCTTAACAAAAACAGAATCTATGATGCCAGCGTTTTTTTATTAGCTTCAGCAACCTTGAGCCAAATATTACCAGATATGACACCATGAAAAGAAAAATAAATTCACCATAGTCCTGCCTAAAACTATATTTTGGTCAGATTCCAGAAAAAAAAAAAAAAAAAAAAAAAAAAAAAAAAAAAAAAGAAAAAAAAAAGAAAAAAGAAAAGAAAAGAGGAATAATAAATGTTCCTTTATTGCATTTAAAGCTCAGAAAATAACAGTTACAAGCCACTTCACTCTTGCCAGGTTGAACCTTTGCCCAAAAGAGGAAAAATGTTAAAGTTCATGTGTTTGACACAAGAAAAGCAAAAAAAAATCAGCTTGGCAGAACAGATATGAAAACAGGATTTATGACAAGTTTGGTGTAAGGAAAAACTGTATTTTTCTGGTTTCTAGTTGTTGGAAAGAATTCCAGAGACCCTTTTTTTTTGTCGTTTGTTTGCACTTCCAACCTGCTTCAGTCATTCCTGCTGAGTTTATCTCAGTCTTTTCCATGGAAACCATGGAAGAACAGTCCATCAAAGGATAAAATTTTAAAACTTTCTTGACTTAGAGTACTACTTTACAGCAGACACTCAAGAGTACTCGATATGATGGAATGGCAACAACCATTTTTGGGTTCCCTAGGGTGAAATGTTCTGGGTTTTTTTTATAGCTCAGACTGTAATTAAGAAAATACCACAACTATGACCTTGAATATGTTCTAGTATAAACTATAATTAAATAACTGACATCTTTAGTAAATAACAGCTGCACCGTGTGTTACTAAAATCAGTTGTGAGTTGTGTGAGTAGTGTTTATTTACACAGCTCTGCACTACTCTCCTATCAGTTGCTGGCCTCTGTATTGATGTACTTGATTTGAAGTGTTGGTTTTTTTGTTTTTTTTTTTTTTGCATTCTCAGGGTGCGCTTCATCTCACAACAGCTCCACCTTTCTCAAACCTTCACTTCTGATTTGTTACTAAAACAAACTTCCTACACCGTCAACCTCCTGAGCTGTTACGAGCACCGATTCCCGCCGTGCTCCGCCCTTTCTCCTCTCTGTTCCCAGCTGAAGCCGGGCAGCTGCAGGGACCGGTGAGATGCTGGGCTCACCTACAGACACCAGCTCTGGGAAGCTGGAGGAGCACTGAGGCAATTGCACGGAGACTTTTCACCCCACCTCCTTCCCACACACCAGATTTGCCAACCCACTCCTCGCCCTTTCAGCGCACAAGGCCTGGGGCCGCGTTTTGGAGCCGTCGCCCTCGCTGAGAGCATCACGGGCTATGGACACGACGGAGCGTGCTACGGCACAGCCTGCCCGTATCCCCGCTCCCTCTCGGAATTACAGGCCCATACGTACTTTTCAAATCCACACTGACATGAGCAAACACTACCAACGTTTGCGCAGCAAATATTTGGCAAGGAGAAAGGTGGTCCTCCCTCTCTGCCTCCCTCCATGGCTGGGTGCAAGAGGGTCAGCGCTGGCACGCACTGTCAGCAGGCAGTGTGATGTTCCCAAAAAGCAACAGGAAAATGTGAAATCCCAGCAGACCCACAGGTCGCAGCCTGCCGAGGGTTTGTCTGATACACAGCTGTACGGTAAAGGCCATGAGTCTTCCTGATTCATCCACTTTAATTAAGGGACTGGTAATCCCCCCCCTGCCAATTCAAGTCTACCTGTATACAGATTTACTTGGTTATTTCCTACATAAAGCTTTAAATAAAATGCCTTTCTTTTTTTTCCCTACTTTTCAATAGATGCAGAGAACCATTCTGTCAAGAAAGAAACAAATGCTCCACTAAACCCATCTCAATCGACAATTTGTTTCTTCAATACAGCATTTAAGTAATAAAGAAAGAATAAACATAAAAATCTCCTAAGAAATAAAATGAAAACACCCTTAAAAAACACTTGTCTGAGGCATATTAGGATGCTAATAAACTCAGATCAGACATTTACAGATGAAGCTTGCTTGCCAAATCCATTTTCATAAAGCAGTAAGACATTGTGGAACAGGATAATTTGCTTGTATAAATCAGCAGCATCCTCACAGCGATCACAGCTCTTTACACCAGCAGAGGATCTGACCAGAGCAGCTGATGAAAGGGGGAACAGAAAACTGTATGAGCAGGATGCAGAATCTGTGAAAGAGGAGGGGCAGTAAATGCCCTGCACAGTGATAACACTGAACTCGAGAAATTTAACTAAATCATCTCATAGTGATACCAGGGAAAATTCAAAGTGTGCCTCTCTGATCTAGTAATTAGAGTTGAAGAAATAATGGATGTTTTCCCTTCACAGGTTGAATTGGGGAGGGGAAGATTCCTATTTATATCAGCATGGGATGATTTGTTTGATCCAAAGCAAAACATTTTATTTTCAGGTCACATAATCCTGAAAAAGCATTTCTAAACAAATATTAAGAGATAATATGACAATTTTTTTTTTTTTGT
>VXBH01009656.1:365462-406514 GCA_013400035.1 Rynchops niger
CCTTCACCCAGGCAACGTAATTCCTGGTGTGCTTTTTTCTTTTCCTGGTCACACCTTTTGAACAGAATTTCCACTACTGCACACAGAGCGAGCACACAGATGCTGAAGTAAGAGTTTCACATCAAGATGCATAGTTTACCATGTATAAATTTGCTCCGATGCTATGCCATTTGTGATTTTTTTAAAAACTAATGCAATGCCTTTAACATCATGTTGCTGACATAAACATGTAGATAGTTTCAGACCTTTAATTCAAAATTCACCGAAAATCTTGTCAATAACAGATTCCTGGGCATGGTATTTGACTTNTTCCATATGGCCATAAAAACACTGCTTTTAAGAAGCAAGTCCTGAAAGAAATGCCAACTAGTGATTAAAAGCCTATGAATCAATCAGATATGTGCTGAGTTCTTCACATTCTCCAAACACAGGTTGCTGTTTATGTCAAGATGCAGAATTATCAGTCTTTGTGTACGATAACAATTAGTCAAGAAATCCAAGGGCAGAAGGAGTCAACTGAAAAAAAAAAGAGTTTGGATGAGCTGGTTCTAAAAAGGCACAGTGGCAACAGCACTTTGTTAAAAGGAATATTAAAGGACAAAACGTCAAGCCAACTGCAGGCTTGAAACAAGATAAACAACGAAAAGAGAAATTAAAAAACTGGGGATTTATTTTCTTAGTTGAGAGTGTACAGCATGGATGTAGGGATGCACTTTTTTCTCCCTCATAAGCTCAAGAACTCACAAGCCGGACCAACTATCAGAGACAAAAAAAGTTTGCAAAGAACAACTTTCTACCAAAACCTAATGCACAGCTGATTACAAGGAAGCCTGAAGACTGTATTTTCTCTTAGAAATTAAAGGAGCAAGAGGCAAAGACTGTCAAAGTATTTGATGTTACCATAAATATCTAAGGTTAGCGGAAGGACATTAAAGGTAGTATTACTCTCCAAATTCAACAGTGGCAGATAAGAGAAGGGAGTTTTCTTGGCTTCTGAAAAAGACAAGACACATGTTAGAGCTAAAAATTATTAGCAACGTCGTAGTAGGAGCAATACTGTTAATATGCAGCAACTTCCAGCAGACTAAGACCAAAGGTCTGTTATGGCAGGTGTTGACAAATATAACGGGGAACAGACTGCAGTCATAGGAGGCTATGTGTTGCATAGGTATCACTAAGGGAATCTCAATTATCTTGGGATTCAGACAAAATTTACAATTCAGAGGGATTGGACACTGGATCACTTTATCAGTAAAATCAATACATTTGTCATTATTCATATCCTTTGTACCACAAATGGTGGATAAATCCCAAAACATCACTTGGGGATTGTATTTGTGCTACTACAGTTCTGGCAGAATCGTACTTCTGGACTCCACCAGCGCACTCCACTAAACCTCTGCCTCTCTTCTCAGGTGCCGGGGAGCACCGCACCTTCTGCAGGGCTTTACCCTCCACCTTCAGCCACAGCCCACATCCAGGAGGTACCAAACACAGGCTGACTGGGAACAAATTGCTCCTGATCCTGTGTTTGTAAGAGTTAATAGGTATTTTCTGGCAGATTACGACAGCTCTTCATCAGGCATGCCATGGAGTACTGCATACTGCGATAGAAGTCAAAATGTTGATAGTTTGAATTTCTGTGCCTGCAGAACTATATATTCACAGCCATTTTTTGAGAATCTGCATACACAGCTAAGACGTTTCTGCATGCATGCCTCTGGTGATTTTTTTTTCCTAAATGAGCACATCTATGATTAAATTATAATAGTTTTCTACATAGCTTTCTTAATGTTTAGACTGATTGACAGAAGAATATGTTTTACTCCCATTACTTGAAAAACCTCTCACTGAAAGTAAATAGTGATTAAAGAAACCATAAACAGTGCTTCATTCAGAATTAAAGCTACTTCAGCTACTTCTTTCGTAGAAACTACAGAAAGAAGCAAGGCAGACAGGGCTCTGCTATTGTACAGATTCTGCTCACGGCACAAGTATTTTTTAAGTGTCTTCCTATTTTTGCAGGAAGTAATGCAATTATCAGAATAGGCCTGGATCTCAAAATGTTTTATTATTCCCCTCACTGCCATTGCCAGCATGAATAAAAGAAACCAAGCAGACAGAAACTGAGAAAACTCAAACCACAATCAAGTTGCAATTAGTTATTATGAAAGGCTCCCTTGTTATAATATCCTTTATTCTAGATCCTGCTTGTCATTAAAAAGGGAATTGATTATTACAGAAGACACTCAGGGGCTTAAGCACACTCTGAACGAAAGAGAAATCTGGAGAGAAAAGTCCCCACTGTTCTTGCCAAGCAGAACAAGGGGAGGATGGTATTTGGGATGTTCCCGTAGCCTCTCTCTTAGGACATGTCCTTATTCTCCTTGAAGCTGCTCTAGTTTCATCAGTACCAGCATTGGGCTCCAATTTTTCATTCATGCTGGATTATGTTTCTTTCTCCCCATCCCTTTTTCATGGTTGGGAAAGATGTAAACCGTACAAACAGATGGGATTTTGCTACACTGGTTAATGTGTTGATCAATCACATCATCTGCTGTGTGAGCTGTCCTTCCCTCCCCTCCTTCAGCAAACACACAAAGAAAACCACCAGACTGTTTGTATATCATTGGTCACGATGATAGGCAACACATTTCTCAATTTGCTCTTCCCTTCGAATGCATAAAGTTCTACACAACATTTTTGCACCTAACTTCACAGGGTTTTTGCACTTAACCACAGATACACAATGCTCAGAAAAAACCCCGGTGGCTCTTTCTGCTGTGCAGTGTAAGACCTAGGACATACATGCCCGCAGGCTGGCAAAGGAGCATGCCATAATTGCCTGGGGGCACCTTCAGTGACAAGATGTCTCTTTATATCATGGCTGTTGCTCTTAAAATGTATGATGGCAGCGACTTGTAGTCCTCAGGATTCAAAGTGCTTCCTGAGCCAGGCACCATATGGCTATGCGAAACCCTTCTGCAAAAGCTGCCGTGGTAAGAGGCAGGACAGGAAAAGAAGTGGAGAAGGAGCAGGAAAAACAGATCACTACAGCAACGATAAGTGGTAGAAGAATATACAAAAAGCAACAGTCACTGCACATTCATTATTAATTATACTTCTAGGGTTTGCCAGTAGAAAAATGCTATATGGTCTGAGGGTAGAAAAGTTTGCAAGAAAGGGTAAATCTTTTTAATTAGACTAGCCGAATTGACTTAAAAACCAAAACGCCTTTGGGCACCAAGGATTCTCATTGGTCCTCTCTTCTGTGTGGCTAAGTCCTGTTGGTGAGCTTTAGAAGTGGATTTTTCAAGGCCTCGCTTCTTCTTGTGAGGGACTTGGAGGTGCGGAAAAGGCATATGAAATACACTCTCCAGACAACTGGGACCAGAACTGGTCTCCCTAAAGTGAACACCTGGAGGAGAATGATGGAGAAGGGCCAAAAGACTCCTGACTTAAACAACAGGCTTCCTTCCTGCATGCAAATGAGACATCAGGGCTGCACCCCATTTAATAATGAAACCATAAATAGAATCATACCTATTTTATTCCAAGCACTTTTTCACAGTAATTAACAAATACAGATTGCAGCTGTGATGCTGCTGTTCTGTAAAGATGCTTAGGAAAGACACGACACTGCTCCCTGCCTTAAAAGCTGCTGTCTAATAAAAGCAGACGTTCATTCCAAATTGCATTCAGAGTGCATGGGGGAGCAAAATCAATGTTGGCCAAACAGATCACGGAAAACAACTCCTTGGCAAAGTAGCTGTGTTTTTCAGACTTCTTTGTGCCCAGTTCAAATGCTACTGAAGTCAGTGCAAAAACTCCCTTGGGGTTTTCATAGAATCAAAAAACAATGCAAAAAAAAAAAAAAAATCAAATACAAAACCAAAACCTTGACCGTGAAGTACATTTAAAATGCAAGCAATATACACCTCATCTTCTCTGGACCCAATGTTTTAGTGTGAGAATCAGGCAAAGGTCCACAAGGTCCCTTCAGCTGGCATATATATTAGCAAGAGAATTTTGCCAGCCATCAAGATTTGAACTGAAATATCACTTCTGTTTAATGTTGTCTGAAAGAGCTGTAGCATCTAATATTTAGACATCAAAGGAGTTGAACATATCCCAGCAAAACTATTAATCTTTAAAGGCAGAAGAAAGCTAGTATTTTCAATACACTGAGAGATTGAAGATTTCTCTGCATTATCTTACTATTGTTCAAAAATCTGTGCCCATTCAGACGGAGCAGCACACACTTAAATGTTGAAAAAAAAATACATTCCAGTAGCGGCAACAGTGTGGATGCAATTGACTTTTGATTGACTTTTGACTTTGATTCCCTTGAAGGAAAAAGGCTGAAAAATGGGGCTGTATTTATGGCAAAATCGGCACAAAAGTAGTTCGAGAAAGGGAATGGACAAAAATGCTAAAGCTTTTCTCATGAAGTGACATTTTAACTTGAATATAAAGATTCAATTATTATTTATAAAGTTGTACTTTCAAAAGACCTTTTCATCAGCCCCCAAAAGGAACAAAAAACTCCAGCATTAATCATCAATCACTTGTATTTCACCATTTTTTCCATTTTTGTTGAGAGTTTACGACTAGAAAGTGGTTGCTAAAAACTTATATTAACCTCTGAAACTGCTTTTCTTTAAAAAACTTCCAAAGTTTTCTTTTTAAAAATAATACATAAAATACAGGCAAAGAAATGAAAGAAAAGAGAAGCAGCAGAAAGAACTCACGTTATCAAAAATTACTGTTGTTGCACTACTGCACTACGCACATTCTAAGAGCAAGAACTTGCTACTTTTCAGGATGCAACACTTCATGCAATACTCAGTCATTCCTGCTAGGGAGAAACCATGGGCAATATTTGCATCTTCTTAACTCAATGACCAAAATGTGAACATCATATACGTAGCATTGCCTTACATGTATTTGCATTCTGTGACAGGATTCAAATGACTTAGAAAATTTTTCTGATAACAATCATGCATTTTTGATGACCTTTTCCATGTCTGGATATTGCAATTATACTAGAGCAAGAGACTCAGAACCAACTAGGGACCCAAGATCTCAAGATTCAAACCCAAATGCACTCCCTCCCATATGGTTCGCTTCAGCAAAGCCTTGGCATAATACCAAATGTCCAGAAATAAAAATGAACAACTGTGCTTGCAACTGATTTTTCTGACAATCAACCAGCTTTATGGAGTATTGAGATAAATAATTTCCCAAAGAGAAAGGATTTCTGTAGAGAACAATCTAGTAGCAACCTCAACTTAGACCAATATTAAGTTGTTTAACTGTGTTTTGTGAGCATCACTGATGCAATAGCTGGTGACTACTACCGTGGAAAAGAAATTGGATAAGGGATGGACAGAAAATGAGACTTACTGTTCATATCTTAGTTGTTCTTAAAGGTGCTAACACACACTACAGTAATACCCAGACAGGTCTTGGGGGGATGCAGGACTATCTTCATTCAGAAAGTCCATGGCTTGAGAAGGGATAAACTGGCTTGAGGAACAGAAGTAAAGCTCTTCTCAAAACCTCACTGAAGACATTTCAGATCACTTTTGACATAACAGGTAGCAGTTAACTACCTAATCAATAACTTAATCACATCAAATCCAGATCATTGTCTAAATCCATGATCAACAGGTCATACTCACAATGTCATTAAAAAACCCCACAAACAAACAAGGCAATAAAAATAAAAATGGGGACTAGTGATAGATCTTGATATGTATCCAAGAATCAAAAAATACGTTATTGTCAGGCAAACAGTTCACAGATGATAAAACCAGCAGGGAGCATCATGAGCATCCATTATAACTTGCGGCAGGATACAGGCTATAGCCCAAAGCCAAAATGTGTTAGGTTATAAACAATGGTTCTGTGAATAGCAGAACAAATGAAGATTGGTTTCCTACTGTCTCCCTCATGCTTGCTCAAATTCTGAGCTGAATTATACTGAGATATTTTGTTATCTCTGCCTTTCCCCTTACAAACCTTGCCCCACAGTATTTGGCAGCGTCCTGTAGGCCACTCCAGCAAACAGATCCCAAAAATGTTATGGCTGCAGCATTTAACTGACCTGCTCAAGATAATGTAGTAAGACAGTGGTAGAATGGGTACAATAACCTAACACGAACAGCAAGTACCTGACCTTCAGCCAGGACAAGAGCTCACGGTGAGCATACACGGAGTATACATTCATGAATCAGATTTCTTCTAGATGCCTCTAGGCATAATGAGCAAAACTAATTAAAATGCCATCAAAAAAAGTAACGGCATTCTTTCTCCACTAAATTCTTGACTTCTCCAAGTGCTATGTCAAAACTGCACTCTGAGAAGGACACATAGCTCTTGTTCGCTGAATAGGATGTAACCAGATCTCAGGGGCTGTACATGGTATTTAAACTAGCAATCTTTCAAATCGGCAAAATACTGAATGGAAAAGGAATGCAGAGAAAGGAGTTCCCAGCTGCTTTAATTTTCAACCCTGTCTTTTCCCAGAAATTATTATATAGCAAAGTAGTCAACATCTTTCCTTCAGCTTCATCCAGGGTGACAGTATATTTATGTGTTTGACAGATATGACGATCATCACTTGTCACCATTCGTTATGGATCCCAACCACATTTTCCACACCCTGCCTTGAAAGTACACACATATCGAAAAAGCAGAAAAATAGATGAGCAATTATGTCAATTTATTCCACACTGAATCCTAAGCATTGGAAGGAACACATTTGTCAATGCTTATTCAGTTGATGGAAAAGGCCGACGTGTACAGAAGAAACAGTTGCTAACACGGTATTATCTAATCTTTCTGTCATAGGTAGTTTTAATGTACCCTTCACATGGAACTTACATTTAGAAAAATGGAAGGGTCAACTTAACGTGACAAGTCAATCATAACATTAGGTGAAGAAAGGAGGGTTAGGACAAATAACCTAACTACCAGTTCTGGTGGCAACATTATAAAGGTTTGTGCAATCTAGAAAATGTCTTAAAGCAGCAGTAGTAGCAGCAGACATGCAATAAAGATGTCCATTACTATAAGAAGGGGAAGGTTTTCTTTGGGGATTTTTTTTTTTCCTAACCCCACCATTTTAAATAAATAAAGCATAAATTTCCAATTTATAAGACAGATATGCACAGTTCAATTATAGGGGAGAGAGTTTTCTCTTATAAAAGAAGAGTTCCAGGCACTTTGCAGGACTTTTCATTGGCAGCAGCACCCTGGCTTTAGAGTGTGAGTCAGAGAAAACCCACCACTCTGCCACTCACGATGCATTCTCCTGGAGAAGCTGGCGAATCATGGCACAGACAAGTGTACTCTTCACTGGGTTAAAAACTGTCTGGATGGCCGTGCCCAGAGAGTTGTGATTAACGGGGTGAAATCCTCTTGGCGGCCGGTCACCAGTGGTGTCCCTCAGGGCTCAGTTTGGGGGATGGTTTTGTTTAATATCTTCATCGATGATCTGGATGAGGGGATTGAGTGCACCCTCAGTAAATTTGCAGATGACACCAAACTAGGTGGGAGGGTTGATCTGCTTGAGGGTAGGAAGGNCTGTCCATGGGAGAGCTACCAAGCTGGTGAGGGGTCTGGAGACCAGGTCACATGAGGAGAGGCTGAGGGAGCTGGGCATGTTTAGTTTGGAGAAGAGGAGGCTGAGGGGAGACCTCATTGCCCTCTACAACTCCCTGAAAGGAGGTTGGAGAGAGGTGGGTGTTGGCCTCTTCTCCCAAGTGAATAATGACAGGACCAAAGGAAATGGTCTGAAGTTGCGGCAGGGGAGGGTTAGATTAGATATTAGGAGGAATTACTTTACTGAAAGAGTGGTCAGGCACTGGACCAGCCTGCCCAGGGAGGTGGTGGAGTCACCATCCCTAGAGGTGTTTAAGAAACGTCTAGATGTGGCACTTCAGGGCATGCTCTAGTGGCAGAGATTGTAGGTTGTTTGGTTGGACTCAGTGATCTCAAAGGTCCTTTCCAACCATGAAGATTCTGTGATTCTGTGAGTAAATGCATAGAATCACAGGAAATGACAAATTCATGGGCCATAAGTACTACTATATAAAAAGGGAAAACAAGATCTCCCGTGCATTTGGTTTGCTCTGGGCCCTGAGGTCCAGAGCCCCGGTCAGGATGCTAATCTGACAAAGCCGTCTTGGTGGAAGCATGCAGTTCTGCACACCCATGTCCCCACGCACACAAAGCAAACGAGAGTCCACAGTCCATAGTGGAACTGAACAATATGCTTGCTTCAGGTCAGTGAGCTCTGATATACTAGAGCCAGCAAAAAAAAGAGCACCTTTAAAAGTTATTCAGAGCTACAAGACAAGAAAAAGATTTTCCAAGGTAAGATATACCCCAAAGAAGGGGATTTGTTTTTCTGATTTCAGGAACAAATATGACCTTTATGGAAGCCTTGCTTTGTTCCAAAGGTAGAACTCTAATAAAAATGACTTTAAGTTTTATTACTAATGTAAGTCCTTTAGAAGTGCCTTAAAATCAAACATATGACAATCATTTCTTTTAAAAGGCCATGCTTATGATTTTCAGGGGCGAGAGTCTGAAATTCCTTGTCTGCCTGTTTTCCCTTCTTCAAGAGTAAGTTGCAGAGTCAAGAGTGTGCCAACCAAACCAAGTGCCAAGCTCCTTCCAACATGACAGCCACAAACCTTGTACAAGCGTCACATTTCTGAGGACTGAAAACATTGATATTCTGCAATACTAAGCAGGAAGGAAACAGAGTAAATCACCAAACCTGACCTTGTCACAATGCTCACACGCTTCTTTGCATGCTTCTTCACATCACCCAACAGCATCCATTAAGAAATTGTCACCGTCGGGTAGTGAGACTTCAAAACTTTGCTGAATACTCCAACCTGGGATAATTCACATCAATTAATAGCTGACAAATGCTGAGCTTCGCTGTACCCAGTGAAGTCAGATATCCAAAAAAATGTACTGATATGGAGAAAAAGAAATGTGTGTTCCCTTCCATCTCATTTACTGGGGTCCTGTTATCATATTTCTGGCCTATAGTGTTGGCAGCACTTTCTCACTCCAGATCCTATATTTGTTATGCCATGTATAAGCTGCGTCGATTCTCTCTGGACAACAGGACACAGACTTCCACAGCCATCTGCACAGCTGAAATGCAGCGTAAGCTATTGTCTCTGTATATCTCTGCACCTGTATCACGTGGACTTGTGCACCATTCGTATCCATCCTGAAACCTCCTGCAGACATCATTTCCCAGGCCCGTGCCTTTGACCCTATCACCTCATCTGTATGTCACTTACTGACCTGCTCTGCTCTGACGTATCAAATACAAAGGCCTTGTCCTGACTTCCAAAGCCCGTATAATTTATTATGGCTCACTCATAACTTCTTATGTGCTATCAAACTGTTGATGACTGTAGTGATAAACTGTGATCTATGATCTACAGTCCATGACCACCATAGTTTATTTTGCTACCCAACTTTCAAAGATGCATCTTCCTACTGGTCCCTGAGGAACTCATTTCATGCTTCCTTACACTCTCCTGCATATGATACCTATGAAAAATTTACAATGACCAGGTAAGTCCAGCTGCTGGCTATTATACTAACTTGTTTTAGAATCATAGAATGGTTTGGGTTAGAAGGGACATTTAAAGATCATCTAGTCCAATGCCTCTGCCATTGGCAGGAACATCTCACATTAGATCAGGTTGCTGAAAACCCTGTCCAACCTGACCTTTAGCAACTCCACTGGCAGGGTATCCACAACTTCTCTGGGCAACCTGTTCCAGTGTCTCATCACCCGCATCATAGGAAATTACTTCTTTACATCCTCACATTTCTTCCCTACATCCAATCTAAACCTCCCCTCTTTCAGTTTAAAACTATTACCCCTTGACGTGTCACTGACCCTAGTAAGAATTCTCTCTCCATCTTTCTTATGAGCCCCCTATAAGTACTGAAAAGCCACAGTGAACCTTCTCTTCTCCAGGCTGAACAACCCCAACTCTCTCAGCCTTTCTAAAGAGGAGAGGTGTCCCATTCCTCTGATCATTTTTCTGGCCCTCCTCTGGACCCGCTCAAACAGGTCCATGTCCTTCTTGTGCTGAGGGTTCCAGAACTGGGCACAGTACTCCAGGTGGGGTCTCACCAGAGTAGAGTAGAGGGGGAGAATCACCTCCCTTGACCTGCTGGCCACGCTGCTGGTGATGCAGCCCAGGATGTGGTTGGCTTTCTGGGCTGCGAGCACACATTGCTGGTTCATGTCCAATTTTTCATCCACCAGCACCCCAAAGTCTTTCTCCACAGGGCTGCTCTCAACAGTCTGTAAATTTAGCCTGCCATTGCTTGTGATGGACTCCATCTGGTCAGGGTAACCTCCTCCTCTTTTTCACTCACACAGCACTCAGGACAAAGAAGATGCCCAAATGTACTGATGGCAGAGGATAAGACTGTTTTTTCCTTGGGGAATGTGACCTAAGCAAATTCAGGATTGGGGTGTGAACAAGCTGAAGAGAGTCATGTCTTTTGATTTTTAGCTGCCTGAAAGTAAAGCATCTTACTAAATCTGTCACATAGGCTCCATTTACATTCAGTGGATTCAGGATTAATTAAGATGCTTATCTGCTGGCAGGGACAGCTGAATTGTCCCACTTTAGGTTGCCCATCATTTGGTATGGTAATGCCCACCTTGGGGTAGGAGGCAGCAGGCAAGGGCATGGGGCTTTTGGTTTCTCCAGCTTCTTGCCACAAACTCTGGAGACCACCCACCTCGGTCCACTGAGGACCTGCTCGTACCTGGGCAAGGTCCAACAACCTGCGGTATGTCCTAACTGCAGTCCCCCTTGCCACAGCCAGGTACCTCGGCCAAGCTGGCAACAGCACCAGGTCTCACCAAGAAGGCTGAGGATCTCAGGGATCACTGCCACAAGTTTTAACCAGCTCCTGGAATTTAACATTGCCTCTATAACAAGAGCAAGTCAGATTTACGGAAAAAGGGATCCGCATCCTGGTCTGCCTGCCCTGCGGTCTATGCACTGCCCGCTCTGGTGTAACAGGGGCTTCTCATTTGTGACTTGAAGAGAATGGTTGGTCTTAAGTTTTAGTGAGAGGCAGAGAGCTAAACTGGCACAGGAGCACTTTGTTCCCTACTAACTGTGGGGGAAGAAAAATTTAAAAAGATTCACTATTCTTCTTTTTTTTCTGGACAAGACCGTATGTTTCGCTGTTTTTTCTACCCTTCAGCTAACTCAAAATGAGAGACAGAGCACTCATGTTCCTCCAGCAGACTTGAAGTTAGTTGTTACAGGCTGCAAGATTTGACAACACTAACAACTACCCGATTTTGTAGGAATGTGTTGTTTCTGCCTCCTTTTAAAAAAACAGGTTTGACTGCTTGTTCTCAGCTATTAGCACAAGCTTGGATTTTGCAGGTATTTCTTTCTCCTTGTTCCTTACTCAAACCATCCCCAAACCGGCAGAGCTTAAGAGGAACAAAGTGGTTAAAACCAGTATGAATTGATTATGTTTTTTTCCCCTGCCGCCATTTGGTGCTGCTGTGGGACCACAACAACCCTTGTCTCTTTGTCCCTTTTTAAATAATGATAAATGTGATTGCCAGCCCCCACCCCACGTGACCCCCCTTTATGTAAGAAAAACCACCATCTGCATATGTTTCAATTTCATGAGACAAAGTGCCTAGTTCATCTAAAATCTGTCTCCAGGAGCGTATATCAGAGTTGCCTCACCCTCGAACATCAATCTGTAGATAAAGTCACTCAGCACTTACACAGGTCAGAAACCAACCCAATTGGGGCACACATGAAAAGAAGACCCCTGCTGTTAGTGACCACTGATGGCTGGGTTTAATGACAGGAGTGTGATTTCCAACTTCATGCTGCCAATTTTGTGTATTTTGAGTACTATGAATCGGGCGTCAGAAATCTGTGAGGAGTGAACCAGAGACCTCCAATGTTGTAGCAGCCAAGGATGCATGGGTGCACGCTCCAGCTGACGTGCCAGAGACAACATACCTGACATGAGGATGCACATCACCCACTGCTTTGAGATGAAGGAACAGAGTGTAGGGCTCCCTCCTGAGCAGTCCCTTCCTCCTGGTGCACGCTGGTAGTATGGTGCGCCCCTTACACAAATCAGCGATCAGATGCTCCACGTGGCTGCACACGCAGGAGCTCCAGGGGGTATCCACTGAGCATGGACAAACACACAACTTTTCACTCAGACAAGCGTAGGAGGAGCACATCAAAAGGCACTTTCTTATCAGAAGTTCAATCTCTCATCCCCACCACCAACCACGCACTGACAAATTTCAGGTCTCCATCAAAATACGGAAGAGTTACAGCTACTCAAACAAAGTCAACATATTTATCAAGATCAGAAAACAAACATTTTCTTCCTTTGTTTTATTCCCAGAAATGCCTGAAATTTTCTGGTCATCATCTTCCCAAGCAAAATAATTAAAATAATACGGCTTAGGGCAGATATTAATCTTGGAAAAACTCATCCCAAGCTGTCAAAGCGTAGCACAGTCATAAAACTAAAAAAAAAAAAAATGAGGTCTTCGTAAGAGATGCTACTTCTAAGGGTGCTTAATGGGGTTGTGAGTGGAGCTGACCTGAGCCGATCCTTCCTCCCAAAACACGTCCCAGCGCAGGGTTGGTGGTGTGCCAGCCCTGGACCATGCTGAGCAGCGGCTGCCGATGGTCCTCCCCAGGGGCACAGAATTAAAAGGATAAACTCCCAGCCATGGTAGGGAATTGAGTCTAGCTTTAAAGGCAGACGGATGTGATTAATAACGCTGCAGACTTTTTTAAGAGTACTTTGTTTCTCAAGGGGCTTCTCTAATTCATCATTACCACCAACCCCCTCTGCTTTGGTGTGACACAAGGGTTTATCAGCACTTCTCCGGGTAAAGTGTGTAACTGTGTCGTGGCTCATCTCCAGTAATACAGCCAGAGCCTGAAAGACTCACAATAAAACCCCTCTCTCCTATCTCACAGTACACTGTTTTTCCCCTCAGCCTTCTGTGCTCCCTCTCACCCTTCTCACATACGACTTTGAGAGCTTTTCCACATACTCACGAGTATATATCTTGTATAATATATATTAATTACACCTGAAAAAATAATCTCACAAAATATATTACCTGAGTTTTGTTTTTAAAAAAAAAAAGACCAAAATGAAATGCTTATCACATCATGACATTCAGATTTCTCTGATTAAAAGTGTGCACACAGACACAGAAAAGAGAAGATGAACACAGATACCCTCAGAGAAGACATCTTTAACTGAAAATTGCCTTCATATTTCTGTTCCTGCAAGGATATACTTCTAAATGATATAAGCAAAAAAAATTACTAACTAATACAATTCAGTCTCAACTTAATCTATGTTTTTGAAACTCTTCAGTCACTGATGCCTTTGCCCTACAAGGTCAATCATTTAAGAAGACAACATTTTCCCTTTTTAGAGCACTATATATCACAAGAAGTGTTGAAGAAAGGACTTCAGTGAAAGCCCTTGATGAAACATTCCTCTGAAAAAAACAAAAATCAATAAAATCTTTGAAGTGTCGTTCTAAAGTACAACTGGTCTCATTTTCTGATGTGCCAGCATAAAACTGACTTCTGAGCAATTTTTACAGAAAGAACTAAATAGGAATTGTCTTATTTGAAATGGAGGCCACGATAAAATCAATAGAAAACTTATACGACCTTTTAGATAAACGCTCTGAGAAGCTAACAAAAATAAACAAATGCAGAAAACATTAAAAGAAATAATGACAGAGCCAAATGCTTGAATTCAGTGAGGTTTGTGTTCAACATCTACCTGGAAGTTTGGATGGGAGGAAGAGGGCTTTGAGCTCCCAGTTCCCAGGATCCTGCCAATTTTCTTGGAAAGAGAGTTGAGGAGGCTGACAGTACCTGCAGCCTGCCCTGCCGTCTCACTGACGCTGGTGTGTCTCAGGAAGATCACACGTGTCCCACAGGAGAGGAGCACAGCCAAGCCCACAGCAGTCTGCTGCAGCAGACATACGAGTCTGTCTGTGCTTATCTATTCACAATTTTTAATAGCTTGCATTGTTATCCTTTATTGGACTGAAAGCCAGCAGGCCCGTGCCTACACCACATTCATCAATCTGTACAAACAGCCACAAGCTTTAGCTTCCACCCTTGCAAATGCACACTACGTACCTGCCACAGACCCACTCTGCATCAAGGACCTCCTTATCTATTTATTCTACCCTTCACTAGAGTGCTATGCTACCTATGGAACTGTATAATACCAATTAATCCTAATCAATGATGAATCACCACAAAGCTCACAGAGACTACCAGAGTAATTCGGAACCACCGAATGATAATACTACCTAATAAGGTTGCAGAAGACTTTGTCATCCTCTCTTAAATAAAAATTGCTAAGCCACAATGTGCAATGAACGGCGCACAGCTCACCATTTCTCTTCAGATGTTCACCAGCATCTTCCCAGCGCCATCATAGCACTTATGGGATACTCGCAAGCATCGAAGTGATGTTTCAGCTGCTTCAAATATCACCACATTTTCATGTTGCATTGGTAAAAAACTTTTTTGACTTAACACGGTATTTTTTATGCATGTCTTTTTCTTTTTTTTTTTTAATACGATAATTTTTTTATGTGTTAAAGCATCTTTGTGAGATCGCTATTCAAAAGGCATTCCTTGGAGGGAAGGTTAGAAGCAGTCAGAAAAAGAAACTGTTGAAAAAAGAGACATTTTTTCACAGCACCCATCGGGAGGAGCACAAAACAAATACTCAGGCCACTTCCAAGGGACCATGGGCAATTCTCACAACGTTTCTGAGAAGTACGGAGCACTGCCCTGTCCTGCTCTTGCAGCTCCCGCCTCCGAAGCCGCCTGCTGAAAAGTTGCCTCTACTCCCCCTTTTATGTTCCACATCTTGTTTCGTTTTGAAACATAATTCAGCGTCGCTCCCACACCGCAATGCTCTGCTCAGCCTCAGGATTAAATTATTTGCAGCACCCGATGCTGGCGGCATCGATGTGCCTGCGCCACATCAGGCGGCTGACGGAACACAAAGGGTTCCTCACTCAAACCAGACTCATGTTACTTGGACCTTCAGGCAAGCATTAATGTCAGGAACTTTGCTAAGTTCATTATGTATTGAGTGTTTTGCTTGAAAATGTTCTCGTTTGTAAACTTGTGTTGTATAATGTTATGCTCAGGACTGTATGATTTTCCTAATGGTGGGGAATCAGACTTTGAACAACCTTATTACAAAACCAGAACAGCCGTGTTTGTATTTCCTTATTTTTGAGACAAATAATTGCAAATAATAGAGAAGAAACAGATGGGCGATCACAGTGAACAGAAGCAGATACGGTCTCTGTTTAAACTGTTGCTGACCCGTGTCACCAGACCACCGCTTCAGCAAAGAATGAGACAACATCCCACGACTCCACGAGCTAAGGGATTCCATGTAACCAGACCAAATTATAGGAATTATGCCAGTATTAACATGAAATCTCAATGTTTTAAATTAAAGACATCATAATTTCATGTCTACTGAAAATAGTACAGGGCTCATTTGTAAAACAGAGGAAGTGTCCACGCGGGCAGCCATGGACCTAGCAAAATCTCCAGGGTCATGCAGGTGACTTTCAACACCATCTAAATGATCTTTACACGCCTAATCTTTTAATGATCTTTAAATGCCTTTTTAAACCTTCTGCAACATTGGAGTGTCCTGGCACGGTTAATGGGCAACAGCTATTCTGAAGTACTGTGAAAGACCGCTCAACATCTCTGTTACAGCTTGTTCATAATAATGGGCTTCAGACTACACTAACATTTTTTTTTTTCCTCAGAGCAGTTATTAAAATATTCAAAATAATCACTGTGATTACTCTCCAGCTAAAAATATATGTGGGTGATATCTGGGATCTCAGTGTCTTTCACCCTTTTTCATGCTCCTGCGAGGAAAAAAACAGTTTGATGTCTTCATTAATATTTTGCAGGCCACTAATACATACTATGAAATGCAGCCTCAAGTGAGAGAGGAATAAATGAACTTTCTGAGCTACTGGTAATTAGTTTTGAAAGATTGTGTAGATCTGGTTAGCTCCTGAAAAAAAGAGAAAATGGAAAACGTAGTCTCTGTCTTTCTAAAAATAGAGATAACAGTTATGCAAAAAGCAAAGCAACGTGCCTCTGGCCCTTCTGAAGGCAATCCAGCCGAGTCCCCAGTCCTCTACTTCACCCACGGGGTGAACACACCACTTGGGTGTTGCATTGAAGTAGAATCAAAAAGAGGAGAAAATTGCTAAGCTATCCATAGGACAGTGACGGAACTGCAATGTGGAAGAACAGCAGCTTTCTGCATCACGGCTGCTTTCAGGAAAAACAACGAAGAACCTGAAAGTTCATTTGCAATGTAGAAAACCACATCCAAGGGCACAATGCTTCCTCCCCAAGCGACGTGCTCCGTATGAAATGCTTGCCTTTGTGTTTTTAACCCATTTAATCATTGACAAAAAAAGAGTATCCACAATGTATCTAACCAGAATTTTACCTTGTCGGGTGATGGAAACCGACAGGTCTGTCACTGTGAACCATATGTTAGACATAGCTGGCAACTCCTCTGCTTGTAAACCTGACTCTGGCTTTTATGAGCACTTGCTGAAGTCATGATGATGAGGTTGTTACTTCATAACTGAATAATGCAGTTTTATGGCTTGTAAATTCCCTGCTGAATGGCTTGACGTTAACTTGTGGAAAAAAGAGAAGGAGGCAGAACGTCTTTAGAGGAAGACCCCAGCAGAAAGCTGCCACCCTTGCCGCCCAGAGGCGACTCCGCACTCTCTTACTAAAGACTGAGTCTGCAGCTTCAGAAGCCACTAGAGATTTGAAAAAAAAAAATCCATGATGTATGACAAAAACAGTGAAATGTGTTTTGCCTCTGCATTGGTTTCAGAGTAGGAAGAAAGCATTCAGAAGCTGTGCTCACTGTGTTTAGTTCATCAAATAACATTTTGGTCCCCAAGTTTATTTCAGTAGAACCGACGTTGCTGCAGCTCAGATCTGAGTCTCTGGAATTTCTAGGTTTGTAAAAGCACCCTATTCCACAGAGTTTATGTTCGTAACAGGAGACATAACAGGCCTGGAAAAAATACTAGCAGAGCAACTCAAATAATTTCTAAAAAAAAGTGTAGTGCTTTATTGCAAAAGGTAAAGGAGAGAAAGAGAAATTGCAATATAGAATTGCAGCATAGCAATGCAGGAACTTGAACGAGTGTGACAGCAGAAGAGGGAGGAGAATTCACAGAGAAACACAACAATGACAACTACAAAGCATAAAAGATTAAACTGTATTTCTATGCCACACGCTAACCCCCAGGGTATGCCAGGGCATACATATTCTCAGATACCGTGCCTAAACAAGAGTCTGGAGAAAGCTATTTCTGTCAATTAAAGGCAGATTTTTCTGTCACTAGTGCTGAAGTGGCCATTTTATTCCCTGCCAAACTACAGATTGCTTTGCAAGAAAAGAGGTTTCTTTTTTATTATGATGACTCTAAACCAGTTACAGCTGTCTAACAAAACAGATGTGGAACGGCAGAAGTGGAGGAAAGTTCACTGGACCGACTCTAAAGGAAATAATTGTGAGACAATACGCTATTCTGGAACCCTAAGTCAGCGCAGAAATGCCAACAGCTTTCATGTGGACTCCCCCTTCCTTCCCAACAGCCCGATCTGCTGACAAACGTAGGCGCTGTTGAACTGTGCTTGCTCCTGGAAGGCACCAGCGCCGCGCGTGCTGCTGCGATGCTCAGAATTTTAATGCCGCCCTATCACAAGAAGAAACAAACACGGTGATCCTTATCATGATGGTGTACAGCCCCTCCCCCCCTGTAATTTTCCTCACCTTTTTCATTTCCTGCAGTCAAACTGAATACCTGCAAACGAAGAAACGCAGTCTTCCTTTTCCATTTTCCATTATCTTGTTGGGAATACCCCATACATTATATAGAATACTTATTCACCATGTAATCAGAGTACTTATTCACAGTCAACACTCCAGTCACTAGAGCTCAAGGGAACATATTTGAGCTATCTTTAAATTAGCTATCTTGGTATTGATAGCAGGGTAGCTATAATAACACAGAGCACAGCACAGCATGCTCAATATTGCAGCTGCTTGAGTGCTATCGCAGGTATTTCTAGGAGAGCTGCAATCTCAGCAGCATTAGCAATCAGAGGTGCTTTTGGTTGGTTTTTTTGCATATTTATTGTAACCATCTCAAGTCCAGAAATGAAGAAGGGAGGACAATTAGAGAAAGAGGAATGAGAAAACAACATTAATCAGATGAAGGAAGAAAGCAAAAAAAGAGACTCACCTTCATCCCTTAAGTTATTCAGGTATTAAGTAGCATTATTTACCAAATTACCATGCAAAACAATCTTTTGGCCTGCATCTCCTCAAATTGAAGTCAAGGGGGGAAAAAAAAAAGGCAAAATGAATGGGATGAGGCTATCAGTCAGAGAGACTTCCCAGGGCTTAAAAATACATAGAAATATGATGACAAACACTATGAATTTTGGAAAGTCATTGCTCTGACTAAAGCTTAGGACTTTGAAAGAAGCTCAATTTGCAGTTGTGTAATGAACTCTTACACATTTGCTGAAATTTCCTCATAGGAAAGCAAAAAAACCTATGCTTACTTTTGGGTGAAAGAGGAATATAGTCCTGGTCAGTAGGATGGATGGATAGTGGGAGCTCCTCAGGTATGATGAACAAGCAACATCTAACATTCCTATTTATTTCTTCAAGATAACCACATTTCCAAGTAATTAGTGCTGGGAAATTGCCCACTTTTGGAAAGTCACATCAGGCATCATGTACACAACAGAAAGAAGATCAGCAAAAGGACAACATGACTTACAAAACAAACTTTGAACTCTCTTGCTGGTCAGCCTTGGTTTATTTAAACCATTATCTGAGCAACCCAATGTTACAGATCAGAGATCTTAATGCAAGGGAGTATATCTAGATAGATGAGCCGTCAGTCAGTTCTTTCTCCTTCTGTTTTGAGACTTATGGTCTATATACACAGCTTAAAGAAACATTCTCACTGGCACATTTTCAGTATTTCACGCACTTAAAAATTTTCACGCAGATGGTTTGCTTAGTCAGATACTTTATATGATTAATACATTATGAAGCCAAGAATTACCACTACACATTATGAAAGATCCAGAAGACTTGAACAATAATGGTACTGAAAAAAATAGTTTTAATTATATCTCAAGACTTGCATAAAGCCCCAAAACTTGTGTAAACCTATAGTAAACTGACCCCTCTTCTCTCATTCCAGTGGATTACCGCATGTCAGAGGTCTTGTACAACCCAAGCAGAGATATGAAATAAAAATGAGCCCAAAAGCCAAAGTCTATCAAAAAAGATTTAGTTTACAAAAGAAATAGTGCTATAAATACCCACGAAAAGCATTCTTGGCAAGTACTCACCGGAGGGAGTGCCACAGATCTAAAAAGAGATACTAAAGATGAATGCTGAAGCTTAATTTTCTAAGAGATATCAGATTTTTAGTCTCTGTAGCCTCTAGAGACAGAAAGTGAATTCGATCATCTAAAAAGACTGTGATCAAAAGCTTGGATAGTCATAAAAATGCTCTGGGGGAAAGATGATATGGAATAACACAAACGTTTAGTGTTGTACTATGGTCTGCACAGCTTCTCATCAATAAAAAAATTTACTTACCTGAACATATCCTGGGGCAGATATTGTCCCCAGCTACACCAAGGCCACTCAACTGAGGTCCATGAGTTCAGGCAGATGCAGAAAAAGGCAGGATTATGTTATTTAGTGTAACTCATCGTTTATGAACCATGCTAACAATACTCAATTGTAATAAAAGTATATCGAAATATCTAAATAAGCTGTTACTGGTTAACTGGTTAACTTTTTATATAAAATTATCTTTCCCTTTTGGAGAAATTAGTCTTTTTCAGACTAATGCAGCATATTCATGGGTGACTATCTATGTCCTCAGAAAACAGTAATATTAGAAATAATTATGAGCAATCTTAATTAATTAAAGATGGTTTTCCACCCACTTAAGTTTTTAATCTATTGCTGCACTAGCCAACTGAGAATTGACACACTGACAGTAAGGAACTGATTATATCACCACCAGCGTTTCTTGAAAAAGCTAAGAGCCAAACACTGGCTCGTCCTTGGGAAAGAATGCAGTTCTAGGAAAGAAAGTGGAACTAAACCTGGTAAAAGCAAGATCAGATGCAAGACTTGAGGCACTTCTGTACTGATGTCTCTCCGCAAAGCTCAACTTCAGGAAGATGTATGCCCATACTGGTACTGGTAATGAGATCAACGCAACAAGCATGCACAGAAGTCAACAGAACCAACCTAACCTCCCTGAAACATGAGGGAACAAAAACATTGTTTTCCTTATGTCCTTAATTTTGACATATCTTAAAAAAGGCTTTTCAGAAACAATGAAATGTTTCTGAAACATTTCAGTTCTGAAACCTTATTTCTGAACATCTGAACAGCATGTTCCACATTCAAAGCCACATTGTCTCTAAATTACGTTAAACATTTTGGCCAGAAGTAACCGTAGCTCTGCTCCTGCAGGTACCACTGCATAGAATTACAGAATAATACTGGATCAGGGACGGAGTGTTCATGCAACAGCACCTACAAAGCCTCTCACAGTACAAACCCCTTGGACCAAGACTTTTGGGGAATGGTAATGTGAACTTTCATTCAAGGAAGAAAAAGATGAATGTAATAAATAAAAGTTACCAATGGCTCAAGAAAATTAATCTCATTTCACAAGTAAGCTTTAAAACTCCTATGTTTTTGAGTTTTTCAGTTATGTCCACCTCTGCTGGACCTGATACTGCTTTGCTGGACAAAAGAACAAGAGTTTCAACAAGAAAGGACTGATCAGGGATGCAAAGGCTGGGGGCAGCCGTGGCTGCAGTACCAGGAAATGGTGGAGGTCAGGTTCCTGAGAGGATGGAACAAGGCAAACAGTAGGATCACAGCCCTGGACTTCAAGAGAGCAGATTTTGGCCTGCTTGGGGATCTGTTTGTAAGAACCCCATGGGATACCATCCTGATGCTGGATGCAGCCTGACCAGATCAAGCCATCATCACGTGTACATCCTTGCACCACACTGAGTTGCTCCACTCCTCTGCCCATGGCAAGAGGTGGTGGTGACCACTGCTGCTTCTCCCAGTGGAGATGAGTGATGGGCACAAACTGAAATGCATGCAAGGTCATTTAAACTTAAAAAAAACCCTCTTTTTTTACTCTTAAGGATGGCCAAATGCTGGAACAAGTTGCCCACAGAGGTTGTGGAGTCTTATCGTTGGAGATAGACATGGCCCTGGGCACCATCCGCTTTGCTGACCCTGCTTTGAGTGGGGGCGGTTGGACTGGATGATCTCCACAGGTGTCTTCCTGATGTCAACTATTCTGTGATTCTGTGACTGTGATTCTGTTTTTCCTAGTACCCTCGTACTTTGCTTCCTACAGCGTGAAAATACATGGCTTTTTAGGAGCACAACTGTAAAACATGCATACATGCTTGCATATACACAATTGGTCTACACAAGTAGAGCAGCAGATGCCTTTGCAGACACGCATTACTGTGCATTTCTAACTGTGTGGAAGTCGTAACACAACCTCTGTTCTTTGCCTGACAGAAATGACCCAAGTCCCTACATAGCAGAAAACTAGTTATCCCTTATTCATCATTCTTCAATCAATGGAAAAGAATAAAAGAGTAATGACCATGCTGCATGTACCAGGAATGTTGGAAACAAAGCGCCAGCGAGTAAACCACATCTGTACTCCGGGTGTATCGTTTTACCCTATTCATGGCTGGAATGTGCTAAAGCAGCATGGCCCAATTGGCAGCTGGTGAGTCAAACCCCGCGCCTCTGTTCAGCCTGATGCCTTTTCCCCGGGCAGCACGAAGAAGGGCTGGTTGAGCAGCCAAACGCCTCCTCCCGTGCCAGCTCACAGGCCTCCGGGCTCTGCTGGCTGGCTCAGAAGGAGCAGATGGGAAGAGGCTGCTATTTCTGGGGGAGAGGGGGAGGGAATAATCCTTGGTTGCCAGTGGGGTGAGAAGCCTACCTAAGCAGGGGAACGGTGGGAGTGGGTTGCTGCTGCCCTGGCGTGGTGGGGAAGGCAGGTATTGTGTAGGGAGGGGAAGACAGGCAGATGCTGTTAGAAGAAGGGGAGGTCTTTAAGGTGGAGGGATATGGGGTAGCCCTCTCTGGGATACCACAGAATGGATCCAGCTGCCAAGATCACTCTGCACAAGTGCCTATCCCTCCTAGACAGCACTTGTGATTAAATGCGTTGTTCCTAATATCGCAGTCCTATGCTACCTAATTCCTCACCTTGACAGTCCCTGCCCAGATGTGACTCCCAGCTTCTCTGGGGTGTGCACAGCCACCCTGCAGGGCAATCACGCGTGCAGGGAGACTCCACCAACAGAGCTACCGATCTGGCAAGCCTCTTACAAACCTGCATGTTCCTTCCTTGTGCACTCTCTTCTTTGATGTATGACATTGTCTAAGCACCACCAGTGCTTTAACTGAATCCTGTAAATAGGAAGAATCCTATAAATAGGAAGAAGAGGCATTAACTTTTTGTCTACCAGTAGACCGTTAATAACTTTTACTGGCAGTCTCCTGTTCTCTCAAGTCAATTTTTCAGGTTAATTTTACTTTATTATGTTCTTTATCTATGCAAAATTATGATGGATTTTTTCAGATGTAAGCAAATATATCTATATGCATAGACATATGCAATATTAGAGATACAGCATCAGAATTTATACTAAAATGTAGTTAGTAACATGACTGACCCAAGAGAGAATGTGTTGGATGCTGAAAATCAGAGGAAGATATATTTGGCACACAGATTCTATCCACTCGCTGTACCATAACTGCACATACCCATAGGAAGTGGTGTGCCAGCCTTACCACTCCTAGATGGGACAGTACTGGGGCTGAATGCATCATAATATAGTTTCCAAAACAAAGGCAAACTCCAGGTCCTAAATCCAGCTTGCCGATAAGACAGGCTCACAAAGCTAATCCCCTACTGAGTCTGAAGTGAGGTGCCCATGTGCTCTTCTCAACTGGAGATGTATTTCCACAACGATAAACGGCTGCTTGAAAAATTTTGAGGGACAGTAACTTAGAACAATATAAATGAAGACGAGTTATATCAGAAAAGTCACTTCAAAACCCATGCATTTTTGATAGCAAACCAAAAGGCCTGCCTGAGATGTAAATACCCTCTCCAGCTAGTGGCCCCACATTAGCATCCCTAATCCCCTAGGATCCACAGCTCCAGGCAGTATTTTCTACCCCATGGGGAAATCATCTAAAAGCTGCACAGTGCTAGACAGATGGGGAATTGATGCCACACACTGAAGACGTTGAGCACTTTGTGGCTATCTGTCTTGTTTGGCAAGACACAACTGGTGTCTGCAAACAGCTGGGAAACCTCCCCGCACCTTCTACCCCATGATAAGCCAGCAATAAAACAATACTTTGTAAACCAAGTAAGTATCTGGAATTAGTGTGGACTTTCCTTCCAGTGACCCCTGCAGCACTGTACAATGATGGGAAAGTGTCACGGTGTTCATTTTGCATGGGGGGGAACTCACAGCACATTTAATGGCAGTGATGGAAAGGAAATCCACAGCTGCAACCTTGGCTCCATGGCAATCCAAAATGTTTTACCACTAATGTCACTGGAGCCAAATTTCGCTCAGATCTTCTGACTCCTATACATCCCTCTGTACAATTCTTTTTTTTTTTTTTGGTATGAATTTGCTTTTGGGTTTTTAGAGTGTAGGAAGAACTGTTCCCTAGGATACCTCTTAGCGATGTCCATCTCTGTTACAAACAACGCTCACTACATACCAGGGAAACAAAGCCCTCTCCTGCACTTTTGAATTCAGGAATCCTAAGGTAGATATAAAGACAGATGAACACTATGAGAAGCTGAGAGAAGAAAAATAACCTGAAATTTAAAAAAAAATAACCGGCAGAAGTTGATTCACTGGTTTTGCCTGTATGTAAACTGGCAATGTGCTAATGTAGCAAGGCAACCTTTCTCCTGATATCCTCCGAAGGTGCTGTCTCCTGGATCTGCTGGGATCAATTCTAGGAGCACAAAGATTATTCAATGCCCATAATCATTCAGGTTGAACCCTCTGAGGTGAGGCGCACGGTAATGTCAGCATCGCTATGTCCTGAGCACCATGCAGAATCCCTCCCATTATTTTCAGTCTTATAAAATATTCATTACTTTTTTTTCTGTCCTACCACTAACTTCTGCTGGAGGTCCTCTCCCATGGCTAACTCTCTGACCTCATCTTTGACCTCTGCCAAAATCCACTCACAGCTGTTTGTTCCCTGACCTCATCGCATTAACGATTCTGCCTTCATCTTTCCATATAGCCCAGTCCCAGTCACGGCACAGCCCCGAGCCCTCCTTCAGGTCAGAAACGTTTCTCAAAGACACCTGCGCCTGTAGAGGTACCATCGTGCCTTTGAGCAACACAGAGACACATTATATCAACAACAGCTAATTAATTTCAGGTCACCACAGTGCTTTTATGAGGGTGGTAGGGAACGGTCCTTACAGAAGGCATCCCTGTTCCGTACCTGGCCCGTGCTCAGGGCCAGGCCATCACTCATCTCCACTGGGAGAAGCAGCAGTGGTCACCACCACCTCTTGCCATGGGCAGAGGAGTGGAGCAACTCAGTTTGGCTGCTGCAAGAGCACACACGTGATGATGGCTTGATCTGGCCAGGCTGCAGCCAGCACCACACGCCGTCAAGTACATTGGGCATGCTACAGGCTGTTTAAAAGCCAAAATGGCGAGACAACATGCTCTTCAGTGATAGATGGCTCTAAACAAGCTCATGCATAAAATTAGAAGCAATCTGTAGAACTGTAATTTCCATTCTCCCATGGAATTGAAAAGAGGATGATTATTATAGCAGCAATTGCTAGGGCTGCTATATCAAAAGGTCAACCTGCAATTTCATTACCTCCACCCCTGAATACATACTGACACAACAAAGACTAAACCATTCACATTTCAAGAGCTTGTAACTCCTCCAGACATGTCATGTAGTATACAAATCAGAGCCCAGCAGCACTCACTTGCCATAGTAAAACTAGAAGGTCTGTTTGTAGGTATATTTGAGGTTGAGGAGGTCTAATAAAACCTGGGTACATTTTCATGTCAGCTTGTTTCACACACTTCAGCAAAACAGCTTTTACTTTTTCTTATTGAGAAATTTTGCACCCTATTAACCTTCTCTCTATTGTATCAGGAACACAAGCACAGCAACGTTATTCTCCTGTGCAGGAACCAGAGGCCAGACCTGTGACTGGGGACTGATCCTTTTCTTTGATTCTTTCAGTCGCAGTACGTTTGCAGAATGTAGCCAATTTACAAACCACGTTCCTACAGGATTAAAATGTGTATTGCTACCAGCAGCAAAAGGTGAACCACGTTACTGAAACAGAAACTTCAAGGTGGCGTCCCTTTAACATCGTGAAAGCTTTTTCTGAAATAAAAGCCATAATATCGATTGGTTTCAGGACATTTTAAAAATTGCTAAATGTTTTGTGATTGTGATCAGAGAAAACTGAATTATCTTCTTTCATATAACAGCTTCACCTTCGAAAATATATCATCAGTGAGGAAATGATATACTTGTTCAATATGATGCTCAGCTACGATGCCCCAGAAGAATATCAGTGAAATTTTGGGTGATGAACACTGTAATATTGAACAGTATATGAGACTGAAGAAAAAAATGAGGGAATCTTCATTGCATTAAAAGCAATTACCAACTAAACTAAGGTCAATGACATGACGAACTACAACACAAGAATGTTTTCGCTTGCCCGAACTGCTTCATCTGCTCTCAAGCTTCAGACAGAAACCTAACTTAGAGCTTCTGAATTTCATAACCTTCGACTATAATTTGCTTAGGTCACACAAAAACCTTGCAGATAAACGTATCAGTCACGTTACTTGGATGGCATAAAATCAGTCTGGACCTGTTGTAACGCATTCTGTTACACAGCAACAATACACCATAGGTCAGTCTTTCTCAACCTAAAATGTACATTTACTCTTGACACCAGAGTATTTATTTTTTAAAGGACTGCTGTAGTTAGGTCATTATACAAACCACATTATACAAACTACATTATACATTATACAAAACTACAGGAAAATAAATCTTAACATTCTATTTAGAAAATCTGACATCAAACAAAGCATGGAGGCCCAGTAAAGAACGTAATTTTGGTGGATTCAGCAGATATTTTGGCAGTAAAAAGTAGGAACAGGCCAGAAAATATTTGCTTTGAGGCTTTGCTCTGAGGCTTTGTACAAGCCAAACTGGATGACATTTTCTATTAGTTCAATCCTAAGAAACTTATCCCCGATGAGGTTTTCTAAATGACTGGGTAAGGGATAGCAGCACGGTCTGAGAATTTTGGCTGACCCTGCCTTTCTACCAGCAGTGCCCCACATTCTCAGCGAAGACAAAAAATTACCCTGCTTCAGAAGAAAGAAAACATGGTGGTGGGTGTATAGGAATGACCTTTTAAAAACTGACTATGGATATTCAGAAAAAAAACCCCACCACTTTCAAAGTAAGTTGATCTATACAAAATCCCTTTTAGTAAATTAAGAATGAGGAAAAATAAGAAAATCCTAACCCAGGGATATGAATGCCTCCAAGGTACTTGCTGTACAAACCAAATAGACTCAACTTCTTTAAAGGACAAAATCCCACCATCTCCAAATCCACCAAAAAGCTGAATATCAAATTATGTATTTAATGCATTTTATAATGCTGTCTGCAGGAACATATGCCATATAAGAGCAAGAACTGAACAAGAACATCCTGACCTGAAATTTCAGTCCCAATAGGTTTTTGTAAGGACGTATCCATGGTATTCCTGTGCCCAGCGCTACCACAGTATTGTAAAATCTTTAACACATGTATCCTCACAAAACTCCTGTGAGGCGTTGGAGTATTACTGCAACAGAAGACTCAGGTCCGTGCTACCAGAAAGAGGTTACCACATGAGATGGCGTTGTTTTATGCCAATGAGAGAAGACAATTCTCCAACAGTCCCCAAAATACCTATACTATTATCAATAAACACTGTACAGAGAATTGGTCAATAAGGATTGCAATGGAAGTTGTAGAGAAAGCAGGGGTTTTAAATGTTCCTTTCCAGGCAGCCATCAGTCTCTTCTTCCACTCTTAATGAGACCAAATATTTACCTCCTTAAAACCACCTCTAGGCTTTATTTTCCATCCACACAGGACTTAACAGCACGCTGTTATTACAGAACTAGTGCTGGCCTGATTCCCCCCTAAGTATCGTTTAAGACAAGAAAGACAAACTCCTATCAGGAATTAAAGCCTTCTGAAGTTTTTGATGAGGAAGGAGAAAGAACTCACAGGAAATCAATATGGAACCGTATTTTGATTTCTAGTCTATGCCTGGCATCTTTTGCCTTATAATGACTGAATCTACACTATGAGAGAAAAAAAAGGTCTCACCTTAGTTGCAGTCTACTGTCTAAATGCTCACTAAGACGAGTGCTTTGCCTGAAGTGTCAAAAGCTATGGCAAAAGCTAGCTCATTTAAAAAAAAAAAAAAAAAAGTACATATTTGAATAGCATGGTAATACGGTAAGGACAAAAGAAAAATGTATTGTGGTTGAAGTCTGGCATGTGTTTGGGAATGTAAAACAGAACACTTGCAGAGGCGACGTTGTCAGAGTCTCAGTTATAACACGCAAGTTATTTCCACTATAATATAATGCAGATATTTCAAATATTTCAAACATTTAGAATTTTGGTCCAATCACAATGCTTTTGAAAATCCACTGTGTTAGCACACTGCATTTATGGGGCTGAGGGACAGGATGGAGCAGGGGGAGAGAAGGTTCATCCATCACGGGACAGGGGGATGCCCCGCTTGGGGCAGTAACACAGTTCTAGCACACATTTTTACATGCAGATACAGAATTTCAGACTCCAATAAGTGTCAATTTTCACTACCCTACATCTAATACAGCTTTGCCTTAAAAAGAAGATCAATGTATATTTATAACCTTTAACTCCTCTTTTCCTCATGATAAAAACAAGTTAGGGATTTCTTTCCTAATAAATGGGAAATATTTCTTTATATAAAATATCATGTAAATAAACTGCCTTCTAAATGTGTAAATTCCACCCATTAGGTACTAAGTACCCTGTGCTTTTGCTTCAGAATAACAATATTGCACAGTACGTGCAATTTCTTCTTAAGCACAGCTAACCATTAAAGTAACATTAACTTTTACTACAAAAATAGTAAGGCACTTATGAATATTTCCTATGTAAAAATGGGACAAAAAAACCTTGAAGCAAACAAAACTTAATGATCACATCTCTCCCTATTATCAGACTAAATTACAAACTAAACATTTAGCTCCTTAAACTATGAAAATCTTACTGAGGTTCAAAAAAAAGGAAAGAAAACTGAATATATTTAACAATAATTCACTTACCACTTGATGAAATACAAAGGAAACCTGTTTATCTACCTACAGCTACCAGCAGCTCTTAAATATGACTGTGCTTTGTTTTCTCTCCGTGCAGGGCAGTATCTAAATCATTGCTCCACACCAGCCACACTGCCATACTCACACCCTTGCCAGAACACAGGTTCATTATGGCCATTTTGCAGAGAATTCAGGCTCAACCTTAGTCCTATGAAATCAAGTTGAAGCTTCCCTTGCTGTCACCAGAGCACCAGAAATAACCAGTGGATGGGTCACACCACCTGCTGGAGATACCGCCTGTAGGATTGGATGAACTGCCTCACAAAGGTGGGTAGCTCTTTCCATCAAGTGTGGAGGAAGATTATAGAAGCTTTCCCTAGGCCAGATGCTTCATTTTAAAACCTCCAGAGCCAGATGGATCCCAGTCTGACCAGGAGAGAGATCTGTCACCCATCACAAAGGAACCCCAAAGCACAGCAGCCCCCTAGGGCTGGGTGGTGGGTGTCCCGGGGTGGTCACTTGGCCATGGGAAACAGACCAGCCCTATGGTAACATTTGCAGCTCTTACTTCTTAGAAACTCAAGTCGTTCAGCAACAGCTCCATAACTACGTAAGGAAAGACACGGAGGGACGTGGAGCACCACAGCCACTCAATGACAAGGGTGTGCACGGTCCTCAAAACCTTATACCTCACATGAGTTTCATCCTTCCCTGGTTATCCAAAATCGCTTTACTGTGTCTCCTTTCTGCAATCTGTTTCCTCTCTCAACTGCTAATGCGAAAAATGTTTGAACAACAGACTGTGATCCACCTGATCCACCTTGCTGCCGACACCGGTGTTTTTGTACCATAGGTAACGGATGTTATCAGCACCAACACAATCCTCTTTCCTCCAAATAACCTTAGTTCACATGATGTCAGTGAGGCCACCCCCGTACAGTAGGAGTCATTCATATGAACAAAGGTCACTTACTTGACCCCAAACAGAATCATAGAATCATAGAATCATTTAGGTTGGAAAAGACCCTTGGGATCATCGAGTCCAACCACCAACCCCGCTTTACAAAGTTCTCCCCTACACCATATCCCTTAACACCACATCTAAACGAGTCTTAAAGACATTCAGGGATGGTGACTCCACCACCTCCCTGGGCAGCCTATTCCAGTGTCTGACCACTCTTTCCGTGAAGAATTTTTTCCTAATGCCCAGCCTAAACCTACCCTGCTGCAGCTTGAACCCATTCCCTCTTGTTCTATCACTAATTACCTGGGAGAAGAGACCAGCACCAACCTCTCTACAATGTCCTTTCAAGTAGTTGTAGAGAGTGATGAGGTCTCCCCTCAGCCTCCTCTTCCTCAAAACTAAACAGTCCCAGCTCCTGCAGTCGCTTCTCATAAGATTTATTCTCCAGGCCCTTCACCAGCTTCGTTGCCCTCCTCTGCACTCGCTCCAGCACCTCGATATCTCTCTCGTATTGAGGTGCCCAGAACTGGACACAATACTCAAGGTGACAGATACGACAGAAGAGGCCTGTACGACTAGCCCAGCTATTCCAGATGACTCAGGCTGTGAGAGCCTTATTAGAGGACTGGAAAGTGCCTTGCAGCAGTGGCAATTTTCTCATATCTGAATATATACATATTTAGCTCTATATATTTAAGCAAGAGGGAAAACCAAAGACACTCTATTTGCTGCAACTATTCACCGAGATGTGAAGAATCTCTCACTTCATGAATGTTATGAAAAATAAACAAGAGTCATAACACGTATTCTTCTGAGAACAAGCCGTGGTTGTTCATACAGCTTTCTGAATGGTCTGGCAGTCCCTTCTGCCTACGGACAGGCTGTAATTGCTGCCTCTCAGCTGGAGTGAACCTCCAGCCTGGTGCCTGACCTTGTGGTCACCCCCACTTTCATCTTTTATATTGGTTTAGCAGACAAGGCGGCTTTAGAAAATCTGTGCCTAACACATTTTGGCAAAGTACCACAACTTGATACTGTTTTGCTTTTGACAGGCTTCTCGTAAATTTGGCCACTTGTGTAGTTTCACTCACTGCAACTATCCAGTATCACCCAGGGATGGAAACGTGCAAGTGGTACGCTGCTTGTAAAAAAAAAATCCCAAAAAGCCTCCTCCAGGCCAAAGGAAATTCACCCCCTGCCCTTGAGCTGAGCTCTCCTCATTCTCAGTCTCGCTGGGCTTGAGTCTGGAGGCAGAGATTGGCTCCATGTGTCCGAGGAGAAGCTGCCAACCCCCAGGGAGGCTCGGGTCTGGCACAGACCCCAGCAGAGACCTCAGCAGCAGGCGTGATGGCTGGGATGTATGACAGAGGTGGAAAGGTTGGAGCTTCCAGAGCAACCGGGACAAGGAAGCTGGCAGTTCTGCGGCCAAACAAGATTTGACACAGATATTTTGGCCACCGTTTGCTCATAGGTTTGGAAGCAGAAAGATCATCAATAAAGTTTATCAACAAGAAAAGCCGCAACGAAATCAACATAGCAACAGAGAGGAATGGAGGCTCTCGCAAAGATCCAGGATTTCTAAGTAACAAATTCTAGAAAAAAACAAGGCAAAGCTGACACTTACTTGGTTGCTGATGCTTTCTCATCAGAAAGATTGAACTGTCCAGTTTGTGTCACACAACTACCCCGACCCAAAGTTCTCCCAGAGGAGAACGGACCACTCCTGCCCTCTCTTCCCACTTTGAGTCCAAGATAGGTACTAGCTCGAACCCACAAAGGGGATTTTCTCTCCTCCAAAGAAGTAAAAAAAAAAACATGTTACGTTACCCAAGATGGGGTTCATCTGAGTATAGTGATCTAAAGCAGAGGTACGTGTCACCTCAAGGTTTTTTCTGTAGCCAGCAAAGCCAGGCTGCCCTGGAAAGGAGTTCACTCTCCCTGCATCTTAGAATGGGATGCATTTACTTTTAAATGAATAAAGTTGGACGACTGAAATGCCCACCGTAGTGTGCCATTTTTCACGTACCTTTTTTGCTACACAAGTTTGAGAGGATTGCAAGGATCAAAACAGCTACCACAACAGAGCTAAACCAAAAATGGTCTGTATCAGTTCAGGGCAATCCCTGGCTTCAGCTGAGGTCAGGAGTTCCTGTAGCAGTGAATGGGAGGTCACACTCCGAATTTCACAGTGGGGTCTGTGGTGGGGATGCGACAAAGATACTGAATTCCTGGCCCGTGTCACTCCTGTGTTCGGGGATTGTTCTCCTTGCCCCACTGCACCGTGTTTGTGGCACTGCTATGCTGATGCTGACAGGAGAGCATACACAGACTGTGTCAGGAATGAAAATCAGCTGCGATAACTCGCTGCATTCAAATGCTAGAAGGCAGCTGGCTTCAGCTCCTTTGTACCAAGCAAAGCGATGGAGATGAGAACCAGAGGGGAAATGCAGTACTTCGGGAGTTCCCTATAGCCTCGCTCCTCTGCTCCCCTGATCCTCGTTAAATGTTTGCTCAATCCATTGAATTTATTCAACTATTGTTTTCCCAACTCAGCTGTTTTGCAGGGACAACACAGACAACAGAGTTCCTGATGAACATCTGGGATCTGCAGCAATGCACTGCAGAAGAAAGAATGCTACATAGTACAAAACAAAAGACAAAAAAATGGCAGAAGACATGGGGACATCCAGCCCATAGACAACAAGACAGAGAAGCTCTCTTTTCTGTGCCCATGAATGAAGAAGAAAGGCTGAAAAGCTACCTTGGACAAGCACTACCCTGTGGACTGCTCTGTAGAATTCATACAGTTTCAGAGTAGTAGTTTTCATGTGCCATAAGGAAAAGTGAACTTGAGTTGCTACAGAATCCCTGAAATAGAACAATTTTAAAGCCTCATAAAGGTTGGCTGAAGTTATTTGTGGATATTGCAAATAATGCAGGAGACGGTAACGTGGACATACATGGGGCAGACAGCCAAACCCACTCGATTTCTATCTATCTACTGCGCCCCTAATCTCATCCTAGGAAAGTCTTCAATGAAGACTAGATCAAAAATAAAAGAATAACATAAAAAAAAGATCACTGGCAACTGAATGGGTGCTTAGGGATCTCATGCCTCTGTACAAGCTTCACCTGTCTGTGGTCCAAGCACTAGAAACTGATGGACCTTGGCTCTCCAGGATGCCTCTTGGCCAACTACGGGTGAGTAAGGATCAAGTAAGAAAAGGACAAATAGAACCCAACTGTTATTTGTTTAAATTATGCTATTGCATTTGAATGTATTTGTCTCTAATAAACCTATTTAAAGTCAAACTGAAAACAATTATACCTATTAAAGCATAAAATATTACAGAATCACAGAATCTTCATGGTTGGAAAGGACCTTTAAGCTCTTTAATATTAATAGTTTTAGTTACACTTAATAGCTATTATACTGAATAATTGAAACAGTACATGCTTGTTGTCAAAGTTTTAGAACAAGTCAAATATCTGAAGTGGTTTATTAATAAAAAGTTAAATGGAAGACAGTGGTTAAACACCTAGAATAAGAAGTGCGAAAGCAGATTCTGACAGCGCTAGTCTCTTCTGCAAATACAGAGATAATGTATCTTTCTTGACAGTTTATTTAAATATTTTTGGTTCACTGAATAATTCATTCCAAGTTGAAACCAACTAAGAGTTGAAGAAAAAGAAACAAACCGAAAAGCTTCAGAGGCAACTTGCTTCCTAATTTCATCTTATAAAAAAAAGCACAGGGTGAGAGGATGAGCACTGCTCTTCCAAAATCTTGAAGGTGGTTATCAGAAAGAAACAGATCAAGTAATTAATTACAAAGCTCTTTTGTTTAATTAACCATTTTGTTTTAAATGATAAAACTTGCAGAAAAAAATATCTAAAGGCGAAATATATTTCACATAAATAAGGTAGCTCTGACTCTTCAACAGCATTTTAAGAACACTGCTTTGGAACATTTTTCGGTTAACCTGAAAAGTTGGGACTTGAAAAAGCAGGAGAAAATTATTATTATCCAGGGAGAGCTGCATCATTCTTTTTTGCTCGTTTGCTTTATGAAAAGGTACAGATCAAGGATCCGAGTGAACTTGGTTTTCTGGGTCACAAAAGAGATGCTAACTGCAGGTCGCTGCTTGACAGCTTGCAGAAGGGGAGGGCCTTGCTCACAGAACAAAACCTCTGCTGGGGAAGGTGCCTCGTATGAAGAGTGGGTAAAACTGCAGCGCACCCCTACAGCCTCTCTCCTTAGTCCTCGAGCAGGGAGAGCTGGGTGCAGGGACCACGCATCAAGGCGTGTTTGACTGATGGAGTCCTGGGAAGGAACAGAGGCCACGGTTCTGCACTGCAAATACGTGAGGAGCAGGTTTAGCTACTGCAAAGTGTAAGACAAGAGTCAGCTGCGTAGACCTCATGCTCAACACCTACGTGTAGTACTCCTGCCATCGAAGCCCTGCTCTGCTGCCAGCCTGAACTCCAGCAAAGCCACAGGCTTTCCATGGCCTGCGCACTGACTGAGTACGTTGATTTTTCTTTCTGAAGTGATGGGAGCAATGTTTCCCCTACCTTCCTTGACGCCACGCAAGATAAGTGATTGAGCTGAGGTTTGGAGGGCACTTCTGATGACAGAAAATGCCATATGCTTAAATGAAATAAGACTGAAAAGTTAGTACTAAAATAAACAGGAAAAAAACAGGCAGAGACGTTCATGACTGCTTCACTGCTCTCTTAGAAGCAGATTCAAATCTGTACACGATCACTAGAATTAAGAAAAAACTAACCCTAGGTAAAAAAGAAGAAAATGAGGAAAGTCAGTGTGAAGGACTCCTCTTCTAGAGATCAGGTTACTGCAATATTTGCTTTCTGTTAAAATTCTTCAAGCTGCGAATTTAAAATATCACAGGTCCTTTATTACTCTGAGAAGACAAATTTATGCTGCCTAATTTGTATCCGGAAGAAAAAAAGGAAAAAAAAAAAAAAAAAAGAGAAGATTCACCTGACACTCAGTTACGCAGTCATTTTTTTAGCTCTGCTGTTTTATTGCACAAGTGAGATAAAGTACCATCACTGGGGAAGCCTTGAATGCTGCGATGTAGTGAACAGCCTCCTGGGTGCATCTCCTCCAACAGAGCCGCATTTCACTCGCTGTGCCAGCGTCTCTCTGAAGGTTGTGCTGGAAATGAAGGGCTGGCAGACTCCCTCGCTGGGGTGCCCGGCCGCTATCTGCAGCGATTCAAGGTCTGGAGATGCTCAAAATGGTTTTCTTCAAAGACACCGCTTCATAAAAACTTCAATATAAAAATGAAGCTTGGTCACGTCAAACATTGTTCAGGCACAAGCAAAAGAATACTGTTGTGACAGACAGGAAGTCTGTCTGAATTGCAGGGTTTGGTGCTAGAAAATCCCACCTCCTTCATTACTGCAGGGAAAGAAGCAAGAGTTACTGCTATCAGTGGTGGGACACAAATGCTCAGAGAATGCCGGTGTGCTTTATTTCCACTGGCATAAAATGGAAATTATTCAGGACCTTACCTGTATAAACAACTTTCTGTACTTCAATGCCTCACATCAGAAAAAAGTAAAACAAAAGGCTATACGTGACTACAGCGAGACTTTGCTTATTCCTGAGATGCTGCAGCAGATAGGAGCAGTGCCCAGGCACCCCATCACTCCACGCTCGAGTGCCCACCTCAGTTTCGGTGGTCAGGAAGAGGACAAGTAGTTCATCAAATCCCCCAGCTCCCAGTGCAGAGAGATGGTGATAACCCCAAAACTTGGGCAGTCCCAGCTCCTCCCTGCCTCCCCATGCTGCTTCTTCAGGGATCAGTACCCGGCAGCGCGGGGTACCCGATATGGACCCACTCACTGCTCCTGTGAGCTCCAGCATCAGCATGGCTGCAGTGCTAGCTACCTGTCGCAGAAGGTCTGAGCTCAAAGAACCTTGATTAATTCCCAGATCCTCAGTGAGGAACCAGAAGCCTCTGAAGCATCTTGGCTTCCCAAGGCGAAGCTGGAGCAAGCTGTTTTGTTTGTCTTGTTCGCTTCTTCCAGGGTGGCCCTGTGTGTCTTGAGCACAAATTTTGCAGACACAAACAACATTCCTATGCCTTTGCAGCTATTTCTGGTGGGTGTGGAGCCATCCCTTGCCAACACCCGAGCTGCTCCTCCCAGCTGGGAGCTTCACAAAGCAGTATCTCCTGAGGCCAAGCTCTATCCACAAGATCATCAATTATCTCATTAAGGATCATGACCTTAAGGCAGAATTTAGTCTTTGAGGTAGGGAGAAAGTCACTGGGGGAGACAGCACCATGGATAAACAGTGCCCCATAACAAAAACACTACAAAGCAAACAAGACTGTAGCAGAGCAGTCCTACAGGTATTCTACACCTAGATTTATAGGAGTGGTAGAAGTTCAAGACAAATTACTCTGAAAAGCCATAGGATTTACTAGACGGTGCTAAACTTTCTATTAGTGTTTTGACCTATTGGATATAAATTACAACAGCTATGCAGCTTTTTAGTGTAGAGCATGTTCCCAATATGACTTTTTTTTTTTTTCTTATTTTCTATTAAAAGTTACATGTGTTTTCAGCAGGCATTTTATGCCTACAGAATTTATTTGGGAGCCTCGTCTGTTAGCCCAGTGGTGGTCCAAAAACACTTGAAAGGTCTCACGATGACGTTCTCCCCTCCATTGTTAGATCCTTTCAAAAGGTGAAATGTTCTCCACAAATGGCTGGCTAGCTGCCCGGCACAGTAAAGAGATGAAGCACCTGCCACCTCCCCTCCTATTTCTGTAAAGAGGAGAGAAAAGGGAAATCTTCTATCCTGAAAGCACGAGCTGACCTGCATAGACACGCTACTGTGTACAGCTGCTGTGGGAAGGCGTGGGGGAAGGTCTCCAATGAACAATCAAGAGGGATCAGGAAAAATGGCATCCTCAGACAAAAGGGAACTCCGCCTAGAAAGCGAACAAGGAAAGACTTTGAAAATCTGCTTTTAGTGCCCTTGAGCAATTGGGAGTGATGCTGGCAGGCCTGGGAAGATGCCTTCCTGCAGAGAGGATGCTGCTGGACTTGCAAGGTCCCTCTCCTGCTGGAGGGACCCGTTACAGCAGGAGGACCTGCACCGGCTCTGCAGGATGCACCAAAGTCACAGCGGGCTCAACAAAGAAGTCAGCCTCCTCCCCACTTCTTTCTCTCGAGGAGACCAAGGGAAGGAAACCGGTCCAGCATTAAAACACAATACCAGATACACAAACCATAATCTGGTATTAAAAAGAAACAATAGAAACCATTCAGATCTCAACGGACGTTAATCCTCACCTTGTGTACCATTTCTATCCACCATAAAAAGTACAATTGGTTGTGTATTAAAGATTGTTTATATGTGACTTTAATTTTCTCTTTGTTAATTAGCAGGAGTAAGTAGGTTTAGGGGGTTTAATTAAAACTGACTGAAATAACCGTCTGATGGTTTTAAGGATTAAATGCTTTTCTATTCCTAGGCTGAAAAGGGTACAGCGTGTTTGCAACACAGAGGTTGTGGGGAAGGTCAGACACTTCATTCAATACAGTTTCTTTCCAGAAAGTCAGCAAAAGTGCCACTGACAGCTTTTTCTGCCGAAAGAGAGCAGGCCAAGAAATGGTTGGGCGGAGGTTAAAATGAAAAGGATATTCCTTCAGTTTCCTATAGCCGGGGAATCTCCAGTCGAGCAGCCAGGGACTCCAGCCACGTGCCGTTCGGCTCAGGAGAGGCAGAAGGACGGTCACCAGGGCACAAGCACGGGCGGACGCTCCCAGCCCCGCTCTCCGACCCCTCACACCCTCTGCACGGGGACGGGATGGAAGCCACATCACAGTGAAGAAAAAGGATATTGTGGAATGCAGGCAGCACGTTTACAGACAGCAAAATCAAATAGTTTCCATAGAGCTTGCAATTAGCTCAGGAAACTCACTGTTACAGCATATGGAAGTGGCTAACGGTTTAAATGAGCTCAAAAAAGGATTAGACATTTGTAGAGGATGGATTCATCACAACCTGTAAAATATGATGGTTTGGATGCAAACTATGGCTCAGCAAGTCTCCATAGTATTGATTACTGGAAGTTGGAATAGTGTAGCAGAGAAGATGTCTCTAGATTTCTTCTGATTTTTATATTCTTTGGTCTGACCCTTCTGTTATTGCAGTCTTTGCAAAACTGAAAATAGCCTCTGTGTGCAAGCAGGAAAGCCAGGAATTAGGAACTGACTGCCTTTATGGCCCGGGACATGGCATTCGGCCTCTCTTCACTTTCTACAGTGACCAACTCTCAAGCAGTTCGAGGGCAACTAATTAGCTAATGTTATATGCGTCTTCAACATGAAATATGCTACATATCATCAATTAGTCTCATTTAACAAACCCAAAAGAAAAATATTTATTAACCCCCCTATTTCTTTAGGAACTTATACAAAGATGTATCTGTTACAGCTTCCAGCACAGCAACCTGGCATTTTTTTTTTTAAATTCTCTGTATTAAAATACCACATTAAAACAGTACAGCCTTGAGGGTAAGACGGAATAACTGATGACATAGCCAATTCTACTCAGCTTTTACAGTGCAAGCTTCAAAGACACAATATTAAGTTTACATGGGTACAAGCCAGGTATCACAAACTGCCAGCGATGAGATATTACATATGGGTATCTTCCAGACGGATCTCATCTCAGAGACTGAAGAAGGCAGATGTGACTTCACCACACTCTGCAGCAATAACAGCTCACTGAAACCACTGCATTATCTTTAAACTACTTAAATCTGTATAGCTGTAACAGTACAGGTGCAGCAGCACAAATCTTAGGATGAACTATCTACCAAAGCATTTTCCCAGCTCCTTGGGCAAGCTTACCCACCTGTCCTGAGCTCTGTACTTACGCTGGGGGCAATGCACAATCAAAGCAGTCCAAAATTACACTAGGTATAGGCAAATGCAGTCCCTGCAGTCAAGGAGAAGTGGGCTTACTAGTTGGGATAAGCCATCTGAAGCTACTTGTCCAGTCTAAATTAAATGTCTGGGTTTCCTCTGTAGTCACGAGGGCTGGAATGAGCAAGCACAGACCCAAAGCTGACACTGTGTGTAAGAATCAATATCCAGTTCCGAACACCAGATTTTCTGGGAGTCAGATGTGAACTACATTTGCACCTTCATCCTTCATTCAGGTTGTCTACTGTTTTAATTGAATAAAGTAATAAACCTATCACTGTGCTATGTAAAAAGCCTTAATGTGGCTGCCAACAGGCCAAATTAAGAGACAAAAGGACCAGTAGTTTATCACTTGGTTTATTGCTGAGAAAAACAGTGCGCTCAAGCTATTATCACTATTATGCTACAAGTTATAACAGGAAATCAGTAAGGATATGACAGAGAAATGTTCACGCTCATCCCCAAGGCACTGAAATCTCCCCTCCTTTACGCAAAAGGCAAGAAGAGAATTGAATGGCTGCAGTGTCACTGAATGATGGCAAAAGGCATGTCTGTTACTCACAGAACAGGTGTTGCTGCAGCAGCCATTCAGTGAACTTCGAGTGTTTTAAACCAAAGGTACCTTCAGTGCATTTCCTAGCACAGAAACACCAGGCTGTAGGATAACGGGGTGTAGAAGCAAATCCTCTGCCCAGCACAGATCCCCCCATCCCTGAGGCTGACTGGAGCTGGCACCTCAAGCTGCCAATAGACAGGTCTAACCTACGTCTCCTGTGCACCTGCACATCAAGGGGCTCCCCGACACCCCTCTCACCAAGCCCGGCTGCGGCACAGGCTGTTCCTCCCTCCCCAGCTCATTGCCTCCCGACCTCCAGGACCTTCTGCTGAATGTTGCCACTTGCTATTGTCACTAGTACTTGGAAAGAAATATATCCATACTGCAGACTGGTAGTAGACCAGCAACTGAGACTGGTCATCTCTAAATAAAAAGTCAGTTTGTTCACCTTGGGGAAAAAAAGATGTTAAGAATGATTTATGCAACTGTGTTTCATCCATTGATGTTGCAGTGCATCTCCTGAGAAGTAGTGAAGGAAAAAGAAACACAGGAGTGGGTGAGGAATGCACACAAGGAATGAATGGATGAGGACAGTGAGGACAAAAGCAGAGATAAACTGAATGTACTAAAAGGGAGACCTAGATTAGAGAGAGCTGGGAGAAAAAAATCAACAACAAAACAACCACAAAACCAAAAATCCACGATGATGATGCTATTAAGTAAAAAAACGCTCCAGTTGCTGAACCTCCAGATCTGAGGGTTGTTCTTACTTCTCATCATATGCCCTCCAAAACCACTTCTGTTCATTTGCTTAGTTATTATTAGTACACCTTCTTTATGATTTATCAATGAAAAGGGTCATTAATTTGTTATGACTCATAAATTAGTCCAACCTATTTATAGTGCATAAGAATACAGAAAATAGAACCGATTCATTTTTTTTCCCAAGACATCTATAAAATTTCTAAGATCAGCTTTTGTATAAACATGTAATATAAAAAAAAAAAAAAAAATCCATGATGTTGAAGCCTAAGCATTATATTGGCATGTGCTTTGTCCATTGCTTCGCTTCTGTCTTATATTTCAGTATCTACGTGACAACATTAGAAGAGAAGAGAACTGGCCAGTTAACATCTCTCAACTGATGCATCTGATTAATGAAATGACAGTAACGGATTACTGAAAAGTGACAATGGTGTTTCATTNTGGTTCATTCCCCCCCCCCCTATTAATTCAGCTTAATGCTGTTGTTTTTACAAGTAGGAAGACATAAAAAGTGACACTGGAATTTTTCAAACTCTCTCAAAATATTTCTAAAATACATATGACAGATACAGAATGTTTAATTTAGTGCTATTACAGAAAGAAAATATAGTTCTTCAGGATGACTTCACTTTTTGTTTAACCTCAAGTAAGCAGGGCACGAAATTCAGTTAGATAAATTTTATTTGACAGTCCCCATCTCTCATATTCTTATCTACTGCCACACACAAATTATCANTTTTTTTCCCAAGACATCTATAAAATTTCTAAGATCAGCTTTTGTATAAACATGTAATATAAAAAAAAAAAAATAAATCCATGATGTTGAAGCCTAAGCATTATATTGGCATGTGCTTTGTCCATTGCTTCGCTTCTGTCTTATATTTCAGTATCTACGTGACAACATTAGAAGAGAAGAGAACTGGCCAGTTAACATCTCTCAACTGATGCATCTGATTAATGAAATGACAGTAACGGATTACTGAAAAGTGACAATGGTGTTTCATTCCCCCCCCCCCTTTTAATTCAGCTTAATGCTGTTGTTTTTACAAGTAGGAAGACATAAAAAGTGA
>VXBH01009656.1:406530-432417 GCA_013400035.1 Rynchops niger
GGAAGTTGCCGCACAACCAGGAGCTAGAACTTTTAAAGGAAAAAAGCAGTGAGGCCACTCATGATCACACCTGATTGAATCACTTCATTCCATCGTTCAGCCTCTGCTGGTACTCACGTTAACCCACTTTTGCTTCATTATTTTCTCTGCCCCTTTCTGTGCAAGAGTGAAGGCACCAGACTCACTTCTACTAAATTACAAGGAAAGGCAAATTTAATCTAGGCTATTGAACTTATTCGGGGGGGGGGGGGGGNATTAAATATATGAACTTCTGCTAACAACAAGACACAAACACAGAAATTGGCAGCCCATGGTAGCTTTCAGCTTTTCCGTGCTGTCCTCCGCCTTGGCCATTTCTGGTCCCAGCTGTGCAACATTTAGGATGTGCTACAAGCCCTTCAGAGCAACACGTGACCTAGCATATTAATTTACAGAGACAGAAACAAAGTCGAAAAAGTAATGTAAACTAATATATTCTCCCTCGGGACTAGAGCAAATAAAATAAGGAAAAGAAGGGAAAAGACAGGTCATAGATCAAGGAAATGCCCTAACCAAAGATTTTAATTGAATGGAAATTAAGAAACAGCTGGCATGCTCTGAAATGTTAATTGCTAGGGGGATGCAGACTCCTCTTGCGCAGAAACGGTCCCACAGGACAGTCGGAAGGTTAGCTGAAAACAACAGGAAAGCAGAGGGGATTAATATCACCTTGCCTTAACATCAGCCTAAGGAGGGGTAACGCCTTCTTAGGATGAGCCTGTCATTGTTCATTGCCTACGGACAGAAACCAGATGACCAGCTCCATGTACACACTGCTTAAATCATTGAGATTAATCCAAAGGTGTCATCAACTCTGCTCCATTTCAGTGGGACATTCTTCAACGAGGACAAAATAAATAAGGCAGCTTTCGGGAAAATCTGTGCCTACATGCGTCTTTGAACCCTCTGCAAGTCTGCGTTCCACTGAATCTCCCTGTAAACACGATGATATCACTTTCTATTTTTCATCTTTTCTGGCACACTATTTCATCAGCATTTCCCCTGTAATCACTAATTGACAACACATGCTAGCATTTTCCAGCATATTTAACATTGCATACAGAGAGATCTCTGCCAAAGTTTCCCTGTTTCACTGGCATGTTAGGCAATGATGGAAATATTGTCCCACCAGAAAGCTTGACACCTCCAGAGTCTACCCTTTTTTTTGGAGAAACTATTTGAAATTCACTCTTTCCAGAGTCTGCAGTAGTCTCAAACCTTCTGGAGTATCTTCTTGTTCTTTGAAAGCTTCATTAAAACAATTAATACATTAATACAACCTCCAATTAAGTTCCCAATGTCTTTTTTTCCAGAACGACATCCTATACTCATCCTATACCACAACCCCAAGCTTCTGTTAAGCAAGACCTGAGAGCTCACAGGGTGAGCTCATGAAGCCGTGACTCATGAAGCCCCACCAAATCTAAAGGATGACCATGCTGGAGAGAGAGGTCCTACGCAGATATTCTCCAAACCACACTTACAGAGCTCTGTTCAAATAGGAGGGGGGACAAAAAAGGCTTTCCACATAAAATCCTGTCCTTTGGAGCCCATGGCTTAAATAACTGTAGATCTGCTGCTGTCCTACAGCAATCCAGGTTTCTGGTGACTGAGGAGCATGAATCCCTGAGGGTCTATTCTTCCCTTTAGTTTTATGTGAGACTTTCTTCAGCCGTAAGGAGGACAGAGGGGAGCAGAAATCAGAGGGAACACAAGAGGGGGAAGGCAGGAGACACAGATCCCCACTTACCAGTTAGAAAATAGCTAATTACAAAGTTCTCCCAAATGGACAGGACCCCAGAAGGATGGGGGGGGCGAGGGGTGGAGTGTGTAATTTTGCTCATAGCAACAACCTTTGCTGGAGAGTCCAAGGTATAAAGCAAAGTATGTACTTCTGGCAAAGTAGCTGTGTTGTGACCATGCTTCTCTGGAAATCATCCCAGGATATACCTCACGTAGGTATAGCATGGCTATTTGATTTCATGTTTCATCATATTTTAAAGTTTGCTAATAAAGTGCAAAGTTATCTTGAAAAATCTGAATTCTCATCAGTCACGTAGGTGAAAAAATATATAAAACTGACATAAAGAACAAGTTTGTCTTACTGCCTTAAAAAGCTGGGAGTAGTCTTTCACACTAGAGCAAATTCACGTATTGAAAATTTTCTTAGCCAGTACACATCTTCTGTTCCTATTGCCATTATTGCAAATATTTATATCTGAGGCACAGCAAGCTGCTACAGTTCAAAGACAAGTCTAGACAAATTCAGACTGAAGATGAGATCAAACCAAACTCTGAACCAGTGGAATAACTTAACAATGGATTATAGCAAGTTCAAGTGTTTAAAAATAGGATTTTTAAATAATGAAACAAAAACTTGTTTTTGTAACAAGTAATCATGTGGTGAAATATGAGAATCTGCCTAATGAAGAATGTCAGACTAAACCCAGTAGTTTCTTCTGGTCTAAAATTTGCTTACAAGTTCTGCAGGAACTCCTCTTGCAGAACAACTACCCTGGGATAAATAAACCCGTGTTTATAACAACATTGTAAGTGCCCCGCAATGGCATTATTTGAATGGCCACTGTCACCTTTACAGGCCTAATGCATCAGGCCGTTCCTTTGTAGCATCCTACTTCTGCTGAAATCATTCAAGCTACAGTGGCATGAAACAAGAGAAAGGTCCTGAAGACAAAAATGGAGCCTTTGTTCAGAGCTGAGAGAGATGTTGAGATCAGTCTTTCAACACAACATCAACATGGCGCTCAGCAACCACAATGGGAGTAATGATAGCACATAGATGAAGTGTAAGTAGGCTTCAGCGTAAAGGAAAGATTCCTCGAAGTCTTTCCACCCTAAAAAAGTATTCATGCTTCTTTTATTGTACTGTTTATGTTAGCCTTACTCATTCTTAAATCATAATGCACCTCTCAATAGAAAGAAAAAAAAAAAAAAAAAACAACCCAAACATTAATAATACCAAACATATTAGGTTATTCTGAACAAATGCAAATATTTGTCACGCTTCATCCTGCAGCGACACGAGAATTTTGCTGAGAGCCCCCTTAGCTCTAGTTGCTGGCATGCAGCAGCACAGTCTGTCATCTCCTAAGTATGAAGATTTGACAGTGCATCTTAGAAGCAGTTTTTCACCTTTAGGCAACTAGTTCACATAACTTTTGCAATCAGACCTTTGTTTACAATGTACATGCATGGACACAAAGAAGCTTAATACTATTGAAGTCAATGAGATGGAAGTATGTGCTTGCGTGTTCTCTTGATTCAGGGCCAAAAAATAAGGCTCTTAAAAAGAAGAGGTTCAAAAATGGGTGTTGGAAGGTGGGACACACTCTATGGAGAATTCTGCTAAGTATTTATTACCCAGTAAATCATAACAGTCAAATGTTCCTGCTCGCTTTCTTCCACTTAAGCCAACATAAAATCCAAGAGGTTCAAAGCATTACAGCTCTGACAACCACTTCAATGGGTTGTAGATGCCTGATATTTCAAGAATATCAACAGTATCTCCACTTTCTGCAAAGGACCATGGTAAACAGACAGAGCTAGCCCTTTATACAGGCATGAGACTGGCATTTAAACTGTTTACACATGAATTCTGTAGTCATACATATTTTTTGTCAAACTATCTTATTATTTTTAAGCACGTGAGACTTGCACTTGAGTTATAATTTAGTAATTATAGTATGCTTGAAGCATGCACGGTAAGATTCAATATACAAAGGGATCTTATATTGCCTAAGCACATTTACAGGCAAACAGAGTTTTAGAGCTGCTTTCGCGTGTGAGCACACTAAGTCTACATGTCTGCTTGTCAATCCCCACTACTGGATTTTTAACTTTTGAGCTAATTCGAACCAATATGAAATAAGAAGAGAGGTTGCAAGATACAGTATTTCTACATATAAAGAGAAAACAGGAGGCCAGCTAGGAAAAGGGACTCTGTTAATTACACCACTTAGAAGGTGCAGAATGGCAGCACCTTCATCAGGCATCAGGGAATCTGTCTCTCATCATAAAGACTGAAAACCCTTATGAAACCAGTCTTTGTTGGTACACTGCTCACAAAACAACTTATTTTCACTCAGAGGAGCATTTTAGTAACTTTGCACCCAAAACCTAATTTATCTGTCCTCTCTGTTAGTTTTCAACCACTCTTAAGACACTGCTACTTGCTTGTACAGCAGTATAGCGTTCATGTACTAAAACTGGAGACCAGCATGCTAGTTCTGCATTCCAGAAGAGAACAGGAAACAAAATGACTTGGACCATCTTCCTATTAGCAAAGATCACTTTATCAATACATCGTCATTTTCTATAAATACACCAAGAACTTAATTCCAAAGAGAGAGAACCACCCAAGCCAGAGGACAGAGTTCATCTGGGAGCAAACAGACGTAAATTTGGCACAGACAAATCATGGCCAGAGTTATAGGAAGGCTGTTAAGCAGCTTTGGTACAGCCTCCAAGTAGTACCAGCAGTTGCACAGAATATACTATTTTTAAGATGGATCTCACTTGACCTGTATATAGAGGGACTTGGACTGAGGCTGCCCTTCCAACTGCAGTGTAAGCTAAAAAAGGACAGAGGTGAAGCACCAGCACATATTTTACGTTGACTGAAATATGTGAATTTTAGCAAAGGATTTCATAGGAAATGTGAAGAACAGTAAATTATGTTAGGAATATTGCCTAGCTGGAAGGCAGATACAGCTCTGTTAATGGGCAAAGATTCAGGCCTGTGAAAAATGCTGATTTAGCAGAATATAGCATACCAAAAAAAAAAGGCATGAGAAGGGAAAGACAAACTAGGTAGTGTGAGGAACTACTTACCCCTACTGAAGGCTATAAAGGGGAATGAGCTGCACAGAGAAATGAAGGACAAAAGTAGAAAAATTGTTTAGTTGAAGAATGGAAGAGGACAATCAAACTGAGAAGATTCCAGTCAAAAGACAAAAGTTGTTCAAAGTGGACTATAGCTTTTAGACACCACAGACTTGCAAAATGTAAAGGACACTGAGTAATCTACTCCCAGGATTAAACACATTTGTTGCTATATCTGAGCCACAATTATCAGCTTTTTTTAAGATCAAAACAGTAGGGAGGAGAAGAAAGCCATCTAACAGTTCTGAACCTCATGAAGACATCAAGTGAAAAGATAGAGCAATGCAGGAAGAGAAATGAGGACCTTAGCTTTATGTTTAATGCCTGTTAAAAGTCTTCAAGGTGCCGACTAAAATTAAGGTACAAAATGCTATTATTATCTTCAGTTCCTTCATTCTGAATTAGCCTTTCCCCCAGTGGACTGCTATTCAGACCAAAAGATGATTGATGCCGAGATCCTTACGTTCAGATCACATCCAAGTGAGTTTTTTCAGAGTGTCAACAGATAATAATCAGAGGAGAGGACAAACAGCCACTGCTTGGCCAAATCGTTATCTTCAACATATTCTACACATCTGCCTTCACTCTTCTGTTTAATCTAAGCTCAATAATAAAAGTCAAGAAGGAACTCTTGTGACTGTTAGTTTGTATGTCTTGGGAGGAGCTGCTGGAACAAGCCAGATCAGTCAGTCTGATACCTTTCTTCTGATAGTACTTGTGCCAAGTTCCTCAGAGGGCAGCTTAAAACTACCATAAGCGTAAGCAATTTTGGAATATTATATAACAAAAGAAAACATCTTTATGATTATAGAGTTTTTACATTCTATTTGGATTCATAGCCCTAGAAGCATTCAGTTAATTTAATGATAGTTTCTATTCAATTTCATTCAGGACCAAGTTCTGCACGTTAGAGACAATGGTAGCAATGTCGTTATCTTCCAGGGCATATGGTCAAATACAGAAATGTCTTAGCATTGCTCAAAACTTATTAAACCATGTCTCACATTAGATGCAATCAAATACCCTTTAGAAATATTCTCAATCAGGCCTTCTACCACGTGAACTTTCTCAAGTGAATTTATTGTTTAAATAAATGCTTACAAGACCTCTACAGAAACACTGTTTTGCAGTTAAATTGGGTTCCATCATCTATTCCCAAACAGGGTCAAAGAAAGAAAGCCATATTAGCTTTTCTGTACTGTGTTATTTATACACCCTCTCACTTCTGCATTTCTATTCACTAGCTCTTACATCTCTTTTTTGTGCAGTTTGTTTACTCAAATAAAAGATGCCTCACAGCTGTAAGACGAAGAAGCAAGACTTTAAGTCCCCACTGGACAGGTCTGTATTTCCTCAGGTTTGGATTCTTAGTCTATCAGACTCTAAAGTTTTTCAAGCTTAACTTTGAAAAGATAACTGATAAATAACTATACCATTTAAACTACAAGTTATTTGTGGGGACAAAAGTCCAAGCTTGCAAATACTTTTTTTTAACATCAGTAATTGGAAGGAAATAACGTAAAGGGATGAGTAAGAGTGGGCTGGGATCCTTCCTTGAAAAGGATGAAACGGAGCACGCTGAGGTACAATGTTTTATTTGTGTTGTAATAAACCTTATAGACTCACAGTGTTCCTACTGAGATTTATATCTCAGATAATATCCAAAAAGTGATATACCTATCTACTTCTCCCATGCAGTCTGTCACCTATGATGCGTGTTACGCATATGTTCTACTTTCAGATGGGAATTACACATTAATACCCTTACTGGCAAGTTTAGATATACACACCCTATGTCCATTCTTAGTGACACAGAACCTCTTTGGACTCTTGCTTTCATTAACTTCGACTATTATCATTTTCAAGAAGAGACATTTCTTTCCTCTTCTTTTTCAAGAAGAGAAATTCCCTGCTTTCTATGACACTGCCTTTCTTCCTTTATGTTTTTAAATTCTACTCTCTGAAATACTCGTAACTCTCTGAGAAATAAAAATACGACTGGCTGGGGATTTCTGAAAGCTCTCAATACTCTATTCCCATTGAAGTCACTGCTAGCTGTATCCCACGCTCCAGTGGGATGAGATCTCAGGCAACACTGAGGCCTGATTTCGTGCTGTAATGCTTCCATAAATGGACTTCTAGGTATACACAAAATCTATTTTTTAATACTTCAGCACTCCGTAACATCACCAGTGTGAATTTGCTCAATGTCTGTATTCCCATTTGTGAGCTTCCCTAATAACTATTGAACCTGTTGGCTAAATTGAGGATAAAGCCTCAAAGGTATTTCAGTTCTGTTAGTTTTCTGAAGACAGGCAGGAAAAGGGAAAGAAGAGAGACTGTATTAATGCCTCCCTGGGAGCAAGGAAGCAGCATGAGCCTCATTGGTCTGCAGGCAATCCAGAGGGAGAACATTACAGTACGCCTTAACACTGGGAAAAGTTTCAAATGCAGCTCACATTTCCCAGCACAGCCTACCAATGAGGTATAAAGCCTTAAGAGATCAGGCTGCATTACTTCTGCTGTCCAAAGAATTACATTTTATTTGAATTCATTATATTAAAGTTTAGGCCTTAACACAGTAAGATTTAGACATTTTGTATCTGTATTTAGATAGGTTTATTTTAAGAAAATATATTTTAAACCAAATTCTAAATATATGTGGGATTTTTTTAAATTTTTTTTTCTTCTACATCTGATGATCAACAGGAGAAAACAGTATCTTACAACACGTGAGTGGCAGATGGCCACCACCAAATACCTCCCATTACACAGTCTGAGGTGCAGGAACACACGAGGATGTCAATGACTACGTGCGCTACAGCTGCAGGTCCAGGGAGGAGACCTGCAGGCACAGGTCTCAGTCAGTATTACATCTGCGTGGGTTCTGTCAGGATGAGGGAAGAGAAGGAAAGGGCAAAGAGGCTTCAGTTGAGCATCAAGACCAACACAAGAGCAAAGATTCAGAAGGCAGAGAGGTAATGGGCTCAAAAAGTGCAGATTCATGTTTGCACCTACATGTTCATACAAACAGCCCGCACCCAAAGGTATCTTCCTAGGAACGCTACCACAACAAGATTAATGATGTTCTTTGCAGTTTGGGAGTCAGCATTCAACCAATCCCTTTTCCCCGCAGTACTTACAACTCTGCAGCAACCTCTGGCTCAACTTTTCGTGACTGTATACCTTCAATCAGGCATCGCCAAGAGCTGCTTCCTTACAAGCAGTGATTTCAGACCCTGCCAGAAACCTCTGACAAATTAATTCTACATGAGTCAGAGCCCAGTGCCATTATGAGGTCTAAAACAGCTGGCAGGGGCAGTACATATAATCTCAGTTGACCTCTGTACATATAAAAAAATGCTAACACAAGATCTTGCGCAAATACATGCTGGTCTAAGTCTATATAATAACTCCCTGTGATCCTGAAAAAAAAAGGGGGGGAAACCAAATCTATTCCTAAACCTGCTCTTATTCCAACAGTAGTGTCAACCCTCCAAATTTTATTCCAAAAGCAGTGGCAGTGGAATGTTACTGTTGAAGCTCACACTCCCATAGTGATGTATTGATGTCACTTGCTAGTCAGAAATAACTAGTATAACGCCATTGTTCATCACTCTAAAAGAAACCTTTAATCTTATCCTCAAGATGTAGCATTTTGAAGAGAGTGAGAAAAACTGGCATATTTTTAGGTACTTCTCTGAGCTTGCTGTGCTACTGACCTACTTGCCCTAGACTTGCTCTGTATTAAGTGCAAAAAGGCAGCACATGCAGAACATAATTCATCCCAGCTGAAGACGGACATCTAAAACAAATGGGATGAACAGTTCTGTGATGGTTCTCCCTCTCAATTATAAGGGAAGCTTTAAGAAGATGCCCCATTTTTCAAACCACCAGCCCACTTTTGGTAAAACGAACTTTTTTTCTCTATCAGTTACACTTCTGCCTCATTTAAACACACAGTAAGGCAGGCTGAATCTAAATGTAAATGTATAAGAATCCCTTAAACAGAAGGCCAACACATACACACATATGTATGTACGTACATGTACACACACACACACACACTGTTCAAAGGCCTGCAACCAGGGCCTGAGATAAAGTGACTGACTCCATGACATGTTTTCTGATCCACTGCGGAGTTGGGAAGATGGATTGATTCACATTTGACATTTAAGCTGGGATTTAAAGCTACTAGTAGGAAACTAAGCTTCCTATCTTTAATTTTAATCTGAGCTTTCATTTTTACTTTTCAAGCTTGTTTGTTTTAAAAGAATATTTAAAGACACAACCATTAAGGACATATTTGTCTGCAATTAAATATAACTTAGCACAAGATCTGGTAATTCCTTCTACTCCCTAGGAAAATTAGCTATGTCTAATAATATTTAAAGCTACTTTGTCTCACCATACTTTTATTGCACATCCTGAATTTTATGATTTTTTAAGATGTCAGAGAACATATTCATAATAATGAAAATAATTGTTTTGACTGTGATTTGCATCAAGCTGCATTTGGATAGAAATCAGAATTCAATTAAAATGTGCCTATCCCAGCATTTTAAACAGCTCTTAGATAAATAAAATTGCCTTAATTGTGTTGAAAGCATCAGAAAAAGAAGTAGCGTAACATGTTTTGCATTCAAGTCTCACTTGGTAAATAAAGTAAATACTGCCTATTAATGAACTCCCATTGCTGCTATTCACACAACAGCGGCCATATTTCTGAAATTATTCATGGGCCCCAAAATAAAATCAGGTGGAAATTTAAATCTTTCTGTAAGCATCTGTGCAGGTATGTTCCTATTTGTATTTTGGATGTTTTTCTCTGCAATGCTGACTTCATACACTTGTAGTTGGTTTTTACTTGTGGACTGAAAGAGAAAATGAATCATTCTGTTTGTGTTATGTTTGTTTTGTGGTTTTTTGTAAGCCAAAACTGATTTCTCAATTTTGAGTGAACAAAACAAAATGAAAAAAACAAAAAAATACTCACTCTACACTTGCCAGGTAAACTGAAACCAAGAGTAATGAAAGAAAAATTTCTGTACAGCAGCAACTGAAGTCTCAGAATTTGAAAAAAATGCCAATACCAGCATTGAATCTACTGTAAATATACAAACTACGGGGATTTAATGAACTAAATCCTACTGTGATAGGTTTGCAAAACCTGCACTGACTTCAAGACATAAAAATAGTTCTTCAGTTCCATACATAATTAAGAAAACATCAATATTTCAAATAGTAGAATTTGACAGACCTCAATGAAACAGCATTTTGCAGTTATACAATACCATGTGTTATATCTTTCAAAGTATTATATTTGCTCACATCTTCAAATAAGCTGTCATGATTTCAAATGGATTTCTTTTTCAAACTAGAAAGCATGCACTTTTGATTATCAATGTTTTTATTACACAATCGAGTCCTATATTTAAGAAAAACCTCCTTCAAAAATTAATCATAAAGAAAAATTTGCAGATTTTATGAAGATTTGTGCAGTATAGTCTCCAGAGCATAGCAGCCCCACCAGCATTCAGCTTGCAGTGCAATAGATGTAAACAATACAAAAAGTAAGTAGACCTTCACAAGGCTATTAATTTTAGCAAGATCATATGACATCAATTCTTCAAAACAACATAGGATTAGAAAGATTTTCATTGAAATATAAAACATAATTATAGCTGAGAACAACACATTTATTGCTGTAGTATAAAAGTTTTATGTCCAGACAGCTCCAAATCGGTAGAAGCAAAAAAGCGTGCCCTGCTTTTCTATGTCTATCAGAACAAGAAAAAGTCTTGTATAGAGTTTATATAGAAGGTTGTAGGGCCTATTAACAAAATTCTATCATTTGAAGAGATGAATTTGGAGTTAGGTCCAAAAAATAACAAGGACATGGACCTGTTGGAACGAGTCCAGCGGAGGGCCACAAGGATGATCAGAGGGCTGGAGCACCTCTCCTATGAGGACAGACTGAGAGAGCTGGGGTTGTTCAGCCTGGAGAAGAGACGGCTCCAAGGAGACCTTATAGCGGCCTTCCAGTACCTAAAGGGGGCCTATAAGAAAGTTGGGGAGAGATTCTTTATCAGGGAATGGAGCAACAGGACAAGGGGTAACTGTTTTAAACTGAAAGAGGGGAGATTTAGATTGGATATTAGAAAGAAATTCTTTACTGTGAGGGTGGTGAGACACTGGAACAGGTTGCCCAGAGAAGCTGTGGATGCCCCATCCCTGGAAGTGTTCAAGGCCAGGCTGAATCGGGCTTTGAGCAGCCTGGTCTATTGGAAGGTGTCCCTGCCCAAGACAGAGGGTTTGGAACTGGATGATCTTTGACTATCCCTTCCAACACAAACCATTCTATGATTCTATGAAATAAATTTCTAACATTTTGCTCTGACTAGGGAGAAATCCTACCTATAAGTGACACAGGAACCTTCTCACTGGCTGATAATGTGATTTCGTCCATAGCAGGGATTCTTTTCAAAACACAGGCAAATAGAAAAGGATTGTTCTGAAATTATTCTGACAGGAAGAGATGAAGGAATGAAACACGAATATTGCAGCATAGAGGCGGCATATTGTCTTTAGAATGCTCTATGGAAACACATATTTACTCTAGAATCAAGTAATACTGCATGGCATTAGGTTACCTTTCTGTAGATAGACTAGCTGCCACACACACAGGTACATGCACATACAGAACCACACAGACCAGAAACCACCATGTCCCTCTTAGAAAAATAGGATGCAGGAGAAGGTTAGGGAATATGGTTAAGGTCTCAAAACTAGATCCTTGAGAGCACTGGAAACCAGAAATATCTCCAAAGAAGCCCTACTTCATCCACTTAACACCCCTGTCAGTGCAAGCCTGAACCACCTTTGCAGCAGAGGATTTCTCCAAGGGAAGGACAAACAAAGCTGTCTGAGGTGTATTCATTACATTTCAGTTTAGAAGTTGCCAGAATAATCAGAGGGAGTTACAGTAACCACTAGAGGACAATTCAGCTCATAAAAGAATAACTCATCATTTCATCATTTACGTGCTTAAAATTAGACGGTATCAGCTGCTGTGCCAGTGATGATAGAGAGATCCTGATGGATTTGAGACACAATGCCAGAAACTGTTTTCTCCCAAGATTCCTCAAGCATATTCTTCTTTGCATACAGGGTGGTCTCTGGCTACCAGATCTAGAGGAAAGCACACATGAAGACGCTGCCTCTCATGTTTTCTGTAAGATTGCTTTCTCCTCTGCCAACCATAAGAGAGAAAAGCCATAGTTGTTCTATACATAGTTTAACCGGTTCTATTCCTTCTTTTCTCTACTAGAAATCAAGTATGAATCTAGGAGTACCAGTTAATACTGGAAACACGGACCTCACTCAAGCCGCAGTGGCACTAACAGCTTGACTCCTCTCAGCAAAGATGGCTAAAAATTGTCAGATTCAGTGCAGTGCAGAAATCAGGTGCTAATTAAGTCATCTGAATACCTGAACTTTTGCAACACAAAAGCTGTAAAATAGATTAGCATGTTATTTACCAGTCATTAGTAAGAGGAGAACGGCAGCTGAAATCACACTATGTTAATAAGGTCACAATTACAATAAATTACTTTTGTACAAATTGAGCACAATCACACAATATTTAAAACTGTATTATTCCCAGTCTTGGGAGTAAAGTGAGGACAGGATCTACACCCACTGTCCATCTTCCATGGGAAGTGAAAATGGCACGCACGGATACAGAATGACACCAAAGATGTCATTCTGGTGCATGTGGACAGTCCAAGTGCATGTGGACTGTCTCTCTCATGCAGCTCAGTGAGGAATATGGAAACCAAACACGTCATCTGTTTTTCTTAGCAAAAGCTGCAGCACCACATGGAGGAACTGCAAAAAGTCGAATCTGATGACGTATCAGATTGTTTGCTGGTGATTGTTGGCAATTGTTTGCTTATAAATATCTAAATGGTGGGTGTAAAGAGGATGGGCCCAGACTCTTTCTCAGTGGTGCCCAGCAACAGAACAAGGGGCAACGGGCATAAACTGGAACACAGGAAACACGAGGAAAAACTTTGAGGGTGGCAGAGCACTGAACAGGCTGCCCAGAGAGGTGGTGGAGTCTCATTCTCTGGAGATATTCAAAACCTGCCTGGATGCGTTCCTGTGCAACCTGCTCTGGGTGACCCTGCTTTGGCCGGGGTTTGGACTAGATGATCTCCAGAGGTCCCTTCCAACCCCAACCATTCTGTGATTCTGTGACAGGGCTAAGCTGTGGCTTCAGTTCTTCAGGCAGAGGGGAGGAGCCAGGAGGGAGCTCCATCCAGCGCTCGCGGAAACAAGGGGATGCCCTTCTGTGTTCATTAGCAAGACATGGAGCAGGTACTTCAGCAGGGAGTGGGTAACAGTCTTAACACACTATCCAGCTTCTTCCACCTCTCTGCCTTAGTCATTATTTACACCACCACCCTTTCTGCTGCACTGTGCTTGTACACCCAAGGGGATGATTAACGGGGAAACCAAGGCAGGGCTGCAGCTCCTTCCCCGTCTTCCCTCTGACACTTGCTACACGGCTGGTAACGCACGTGCTCAACCTGCATGGTTTTACCCTTTAGTCCTGCGATGTCTGGCCCCACAATGAATCTAACAAAAAGAAAGATAACGTTTCTGGTTCTTCTGTTTTCTTTTACTATGTACGTTTAACAAGGCTGCGTAGTCAATTCCACTCCGTACCTAAGGTGACTTTGAATTTCATTTTAAAAATATATTTCAGGTTAATCCCATATGTTTAGTCACCTGGCAGTGTTTTTGTTTTTTTTTTTGTCCTGGCAAGAACTGAAATGCAAATGTCTCTGTTGCTAAAATCTTTTTTTCTTCCCTTTAATTTCTGGTTGCTTTCCTTTGCCTTATTGTAAGAGCAAATATTTGGTAAAAGGTTTGTGAGGACAGTGCTTTGTTTTCAATGTAGAAAATGTGGTGATTTGACAGGTACTAGAAATATTCAGCTTTCAGTATCGTCAGTCTATTCTTAACTTTGTTTTTCTGGGCCTCAGATGTCAGCACTGAAGTCAAAATTTACCACCTTTGAACAGAAATGGTGCATACATACAGGGAAAAAATGGGCATTACATGTGAAATCATTCAGCAACCATTGCGTGTACGAATGCTTTATTAGCATCCGTCATAAGCAAGCACAGTGTGTCTTGGATGTGGCATGTAGCTGTCTTAGAGAAGTTCAGCTAAGTCCCTCACGGGAGCTCCCCGGGTTTCTAGTAGTCTGCCCTTTCAGCAGTCCCACTCATGCTTTCTGAAAAGCTTCGCCAGCTGCTGCTGCACGACTAAGAACCTCTGTCATAAACAATTTACAGAACTGCCTGGATTCATGTGCTGGCATCGGATCCTCTATTTTATTGGCTAATTTTAAGAAATTTTAAACTGGCAAAACCATCCAACCAACAATACAATGATAACACTGTGGAGTTCACGCTGGTTTGTCTCTTATGTACAGGCTTTGCTTTAGCCACAGTAACTGTAAAATGAAAATAAAAAACTGACAATACTGATTTATAATAAATAAGCAAAGGAAATGGTTGTCTCTTAGCCATGTGAACAGAAGGCAAGCTGAAGCCCCATTAGGTGACCAGGCTGGCTATCCTCTCTAGAAAGAAAGAAGGCAGCTCTGGGTGCTTCTGTTCCGCTTTGTCCAATCATCTTTGAAGGCCTTCTTGAAAATGAAGTGCTAGAAATACATTGTCAAAACTACAACAATGTGTACTTAAATTTGCAATCACTTCATTGCAAATGCATATATAAAATACATTCTGTCTCTCTTCCAGTAAGAAAAACAGGTGACACTTTTTTCCTCAGTCATTATTTTGACTAATGGCTTGCCTAGGCTAAGCTGAAAAGCAGTCTACCTGACAAGGCTTGACTTTAGGTCCTGCAACAGTTGGTGATGGCACAAAAAACAGCAGTAGCATCAGGAAACGGCACTGTCATTGTAAGGCTGCAGAGAGAAATCCTGAGACAAGATCTTTGTACAAAAATAAAAGGCAGTTACCTGCAAGCCTTGAAAAATGTCCTGCACGTATTGATAAAAAAGCCTTTAAAGTCGTTCTTCAAAAAAATAAACTGAACTGACATTTCAAGTCATTATAATTTTTTTCTTCATGGCCTTCCTCTACTTCCTTATGCACTAGATGAAACCAAACCCAAGGAACATGTAAAGAAACAAAACCAGGATAATAGCTTTGCCATTTTTGTTCTCGGGTTTCTTTGGAGAGCAGACTGCTATTTAACTCCCATGTCACAGGAGTTATTTTCAGGCAAGCATGTGAGAGCCAAGATATTTGATTTTTATGTGGGACATCATGCTGTTGTTTTGTATGACTCTGTGTTCCCCAAAAATGGGTATCCACATGCCCTGTTAGTATACTTCAGTATGTCATACAGCTCTGAGCCTGCAAAAACGGTGGCAATTCTGAGCAGGAAAGTGGAGAGGAGGTGGGACAGCACAGGCAGCAAAGCCACAGCTTTTTAAGGATGGTTGCACACCCTGGTAAGGATGTCCAGTCTTTGCCCAAGTGTAATGACTGCTGTGAGTGGCACTTCTGCCTCTCCAAGCTGCCAGGGCTCGAGCCCTACAGTGAAAGAGAAGGTATTACCATATAGTGCTACTGCCCATAGAAAAATGTCACTAAATGCATGAACACTGCCCAGTGAAGGCCTGCTACGTGTGCTGTGACCAGTTAGGGGACTGGGGAAAAAGCAGGCTGAACAGCCACACTGATCCACTTCTCATCCTCTTCTGCTTGTCACCATGGGAACAATGCCAGTCCTCAGATGTGCACTGGAGAACGGCATAAGGTTCCTCTACAATGCAAACAAGTTTCTCTTCTGGAGTGATGCTTGTTTCCAGGCTGTCCTGTGGCCAAGGGAACCACTCATTACTTGAAGTTTGCTGGGCTGTGTGTATGGGGATCGGGATGTAACGCCAAAACCTGGCTCTGCTGTGCAGGTCCAAGGACATACCCGACACCTTGGCATCACTCAAGGGTGCTGCAAAGGTGGGGTTGTCACTGCATCCGTTTCTCAGAGGCACCACTCAGGACACTCTGAGTGCACTGTGCAGTTAATGTGGTGTGCACTGTCAGAGAACTGACTTTGGAGGTGCTGATTATGTAAAAGCAGATCACATATATATTAGGAGCAGCCAGATCACTACTATATGATGCAAGAATTTTCTCTCGTTTAGAAGAAGAGATTGACTTTTGCTCCCACTTTCCAGGGTCTAATGAATGATGGGAATTGGTAAGAAATGCATACCATGTCATTAAGCTCTCCTGGGTGAGAAGTGTTAATTACAAACAATAATAAAACGAAGTCTATCCAGGCAAAGAACTATTCTCTGCCATTATGAGGACGGAAGGAGCAAAGAATATCTTTCCCCTTCTCAAACTACACATCCATCCTACCAGAACAACAGTGATACATGCAGGCATGGGGATTTGGGAGCTCCAGCTCACACCACATGGACGGCAATGAAGCAAACCAGCATGCCCCTGTGCTGACTTCCCAACATTCAGCAGCCTAACACAGCAACATGAAGGCAACTTACAGCAGCGAGGGAACAAGCCTACAGCCTGACCTAGGAAAAGACACAGTACCATAACTTTAGGGCTTTCTATCAATTTCAAAGCAGCAATTTCTCCATAGGCTTCTGCCATGAGGTCTTAAACCCTTACACTGACATCTGGATGTGTTAGTGAAATCACTCCTATCAGTGTTTATCCCTGCTGAGACATCGTGATTAAGAAGCTGTGTCGGTCCATCTCCACAAAGAATCTAAAGGCATTATTAACACCTACTTGCCATTTGCATGCAACTTGTCTGTCACTGGTTTGCTAAAGCAAAGGACCTACCTTTCAAGCAAATTTGTGGTTGAAAACTTACGGGCACAACAGTACATAGAGGCTTTCCAAATTCCACAGTACTTCTGGTAATCAATATTCTGTATACCTATTTTTATTCCTTCTCTCTAACCAGTCTGGGCCTCTGCTTTATCCTCAGTCCACTTTATTGTGAGTCACATCAGATTAGAAATATGTTCAACTATGAGAAAGATCTTCGGCAACTGTTCCAACAAGAAACAATAACAAAATCCCACGCGTATTACACTTGGAGCCTCTGTAAAACTAAAAAACAAACAGAAACAATGCAAGACACTGAAATATACTGACAGGTTTCCTTAAGGTCTTGTTTAAAAATGTACTGCAGATGAAGTCTCCTGTAGGATATCCTGTGGATGACACATAAGATTGTCAGTATAGGAGAAAAAGCAGCCGCACACATTGAACCCACAAGGCTTTGATCTGTCCTTTTGCTATACGATCTGTAACTGCATCAGTTACCCCTTCATCTCTATCAGTGCAAAGAATTTCGGTTTTTTTCTGTGCATGGACACTAACTGAATATCTTAACTGTGAGTATTGTAAAGCTTACCCACATAAGCCCCACACTACAAGAAAGGCATCGAGGTGCTGGAGCAGGTCCAGAGAAGGGCAATGAAGCTGATGAAGGGTCTAGAGCACAAGTCTTATGAGGAGCAGCTGAGGGAGCTGGTGTTGTTCAGCCTGGAGAAAAGGAAGCTGAGGGGAGACCTTCTCACTCTCTACAACTACCTGAAAGGAGGGTGTAGAGAGGTGGGGGTCGGTCTCTTCTCCCAGGTAACAGGCAATAGGACAAGAGGAAACAGCCTCAAGTTGCACCAAGGGAGGTTTAGATTGGATATTAGGAAAAATTTCTTCACCAAAAGGGTTATTAAGCATTGGAACAGGCTGCCCAGGGAAGTGGTTGAGTCACCGTCCCTGGAGGTATTTAAAAGACACGTAGATGTAACGCTTAGGGACATGGTTTAGTGGTGGACTTGGCAGTCTTTGGTTAACAGTTGGACTTGATGATCTTAAACACCTTTTTCAACCTAAATGATTCTATGATTCTACAACAAACTTGTTACTGAATTCCTAAGCGTTTTCTTTTATCCTGTATTAATTCATGTAAGCTGCGAGCCAGACCCTGCTGCAGTGAGAGATGATGTAAGTTTTGTCATTGATTTCAGTGCAATGAAGGTCAAGACAGCTATTTTTCAAGTTTTTCATGGACTTAGTGTTTAATAAATATTTTCGCACGGTCTAACATCATCAAGTCCTAATGCACAGCAGGGCTAAAATACATTGGCAGGAAGTTTGTACAGAAGGTAGAAGTGTGTCCCCTTGCACCATCTCCAAGTATGCAGAGCTCTGACTGCCAAAGCAGAAATACGGGATGTTGGCCTTCACAGCGTGGGACACAGATCAAAAAGGAAGCACGAAACCGAAGATTACTCAAGTACAATAGGAAGCTCGGGATCATGTAGGATTTATTCACTACCAAAAATATTAGAGCCAAACGCAAACTCACAAAAGAAAACCTAGACAGTTTGACACTGTAAACAGGACACTTCCTTAGTTTTGTAAGCAGGAGATTAATTTGAAACCAACTGCCAAGTAACCTAACACAATCCAGTATTTTAGCCAACAATTCCTCACCAGCAGCAGTAATGTAAGTGGCCTCTTTTACCCAAAATGTGGTATAATGTAATCAACCTCATCAAAATAGTAGCAGGATTTTTGGAAGCAATTCTTGAACACAGATTGAATCAACTAACTAAAAGGAGTACTACTACATTTTCCTGCATTAGTGGGCAATTTTTTACTACAGAGAATGCCAACACAGAGCCTTCATGGTATTTCTTAGGACTCACTTAATATCCTGGTGTCAAACCCCTGCGGGTCCAAAAAAGCCGGAGCAGGCAGGGGCAGACAGCCTTTCTCGAGGGTTGGGAACATGCTATGAATATTGAGAGCAAACTTGAGGTTCCTCAGCTGGGTAGGCAAAACTGAACGTTGCTGCACAAGGAAGGCAAGGCGAAGGGACCCAGCTGGGCCCAGAGATGTGGGAGAACCAGTCTTCGTGTCCCTGCTACTCTGCGGGTGGGAAAAGGGGAGAGTGGGAAAGAGGGAGAGGGGTACGGAGGACATGGGAAAGGCAACCGTACTCCTGGGAAGGATGTGTTCCACCCATTGTCACCCCTCTGTCAGCTGCAGTTGTTGCTGTTACAGAATGGCTGAGCTCTGGAGGTCGTCAGTATTGCTCTGCAGGCAACAACGAGCTGGGCCATTTTGAAGCCATTTGGACTCTGATATCGCAGGCAGCTGCCTACTTTTCCTGTGTTCAGAGCCAGTCTTGTAAGATATTTTATTTGCTGTTAAAGAGATCAGTCTGTAATTTGCTGCAGAAATATTTTAATATAAGCAGGACTACCCATACAAAAAGACTGGGGCATAAAACACACAAACTTCTGCTGCACTTCTTGTATACGTACTGCTATTAGAGGTATGAAATGAAAGCCATTCCCTGTCCTTCTAATTTACTGTTCCCCAAAGCAGTTTCTTGCCGTATAAATAATACAAATTTTGCAGATCTGTTCCTTTTATGTAATATTTACACCCAGTCTAAAGAAGGAGTGACAGATGTAGTTTATTTGTACATCGTTTTGTTGAAAGAATTTCCGGCTTTGATAATCCTTTTCCCTATAAGCTCCTTTTTACTTAGTAAAAATTTTAATAACATGTAAATTACTTTCAGAATTTCCACTCGCAACCAGGAAAACTGACAAACATTTTTAAACAGAACTGTTGCTTTCAACCCAAATTCCATAAATTACATACCTAACAACATCATGTAAAGACGATCTTAACTACCTCAAACAGTCAGGCTCAAATATTTGTCAAACAGTTCATTATTCAACTGTGCCTTCAAAAAGTTACATTAAATCGGTGTGCGGGGGTAGCATTCTAAAAAAAATTCCCTGGGTACAAAATTTTATTATTTTAATGCTAATTTGGAACCACTTCTATTAGGTTTCATTTCCCTGTCCTTGTGTCTTCTGATTTATGTATCATATATGTGCATGTATAATATCCTATACTACTTAATATAGAAAAGATACAATGTATGTTTATTCTGTGTATGCATGTATGTAATATTTATGCCCATGATACATATGCATTATATTTTTTTTTTTTATTTTAACAGAATAGTTGACAAATTTTGCAAATACTTGTACTCTTGCTTCATTGTAAGATATAGTTAGCTTAGCTGGACACACTTACAAGCTTCATTATCACAGAACGCTGCAGGACCAATCCTCTTGACTGTAATGGAACTATAAAGATGCCTGAAGTTAAGGACATAAAGAATGTTATTGCACTAATGATTCCCCATGGGTTTCCTATTTATGCCTATTCCTAGGTGTTCTATAAAACACAACCTCTCTGCGGGACCACAGTGAAAAAAATACATTATTTTAGAATTTTCAGCAGTGTTCAGTTTCTAAGAATCAAAGCAACACAATTACCAAGTTTTATCTTTTTAAGAATTAACTGGCCTAATTAAATTTCATATAAATATGTTTAAAAAAAAAACCAAAACCAAACAAGGATTGTTGAGAGACTGGCTGGAGAGTTTATAAATGAAGTGACTTTCACTATGTGATATACATCTGCCTGATAAAACATGTTTCAAAGCTCCTTTGGAGAATTCCTCCATGCTGCCTACTGCTGAGTCAGGGTTGAAGTTCTCATGTAATATCCTTTGATACTTCAGTCCAAACAGTTAATTATACAGATAAGAGGCACATCAAAGCTAAACAATTGTAGACCAAAGTGCATTACTAAAGGTAAATTACCAAGTTGGCGTTTTTTAATCTGATGAAGCTGAAATACATATTTTTTTTATAAAACCTACAAAACAGTCAAGAAAATAATGCTTATAAAAGCAAATTTAGCTGTTTTCCAGTTGACACAATTTTAAAATCACATGTATACAAGCCTAGTATAGAAGAACCCAATAAATGCATTCCAAAACTGGGGTTCCTATGCCACTAGTGATACAAGAGCCATTTCAAAATTATTTGAAAGAAACCCCCAGTTATGTTTTTTTCCCAAGAGTAGGCAGTTAACACCTATTTGGTGAGAGAATACTACCCAAATCATCACATGTTTTTCCTTGTGCTCAGGCACAGGCCAACACAGGGAAGGGGAGGGTAGAGTTAACGGCATACATTCCTTTGGACAGGCCATCAAAGAGCCAAAAGCTGTTCCCATTTCCCCAGAATGGTAAAGTACAATTTTTCTTTGCATTTTGGTGGTGCACAAGCAAACTGAAGTTAGGAAATTCTTAATTTTTTGGATTCAAAATGAAAACCACAAGAGCCCCAAATCTTATCTCAAGCTGTCTGATGTTATGGTTTTGAATCCACATCAGAAGATCCTGATTCCATGCCTTTCAGTTGTTTACATACTGGAACAATTTGACACTATGCTGTCTGTTCTGTTATGCCTTTTCTTTAAACTTCGGATTTTAAAGTTTAAAATATGCATAGTGATGCTTAGTCTGAGTGTACAGCCTAGGCATACTTTCCTAGATTGAGCATTCATACACGTTTGTTCAGTAACGGGTAAGAACAAGCAATTGACGTTTTGGTTAGATGCCATACAGTAAATATTACTTAGCACTTTTCATCTCTGTTTTTCATCTCCAAGTACACATAAACAACCAAAATAGCAGAAACAAAGTATGAGACTTCTGGTAATTAGGCAGTATTACCTGCATACTGCAAATTGGGAAACTGAGGCAAAGAGAACAATGGAAGCATCTGGAAGCCCTTCATGGGTTATTCTGATGAACTTCCAAGGACTTAACAGGTAATGGCATTAATAAACACTTTAAGTAAATACCACTACATGTGCTATAAATGTGGTTGGCATCTCCAGGACACTTTGGAAAATTGATTAGTGCTACACTGGACAGCTGAGTCATCAATGCCTGTCCTTCCACTAGGACAAGAGGATGTCTTGTAAGCAGGTTATTTATATTCTTAATATCTTCAGCAGGAAGTACAGTCTGGTTAGGTTTGGTAGTCATTAAATAGCACTTTTTTTGTATGTGCTGCCCTTCATCTATAGATTTCTTCCCAGAGCAACCTCAGTCTTAAGTAAGAGCAATTACAAATGGGCCAACCTCTTTTAGCCTAAAAGAAGAAAGAGAATCTCAAATCATGCACAATGCAAAGATTTGTTTTGGGCAGGAGCAAGTCCGAGCCTCCATATTTAAGCTCTGTATATGCAGCATCATCATTAGTTTATCCTGCTTGGAGGTAACTTTCTGTTACTGGAATCCAAAGGATTGTTTTCTTTTTTAATAAAATATGCAGGTGGTCTTGGACTTGCCAAGATACAATGTTTTTTTAAAGAGCTGAACAGACCTTGCTTCCTCTTCAGTATCTCTCTTGATTCTGCGACATAACAATCATGGTTATCAACCCAGGACATAAATTAGTTTTTATCCCTGCTGTGCATTTTGAAAGAGACTGTTGGAACATACTACCCCCAGTGTATTGTGTGCTCTTAGATCCTATTCTGTATGGTCATGTCTGCAAATATTTACAAAGCAAAAAATACTGTCTGTCTGTCTCAGCAATGCAACCCACGTGTCTTTAACACTATTCCATATCAGCGCCTCAGACCAAAACAAGACACAAACACCACTGAAAATTATAAAAGACAGAAATACTTTCAGTGGCCTACAGCCAACTATGTTCTAAACACTTTGGTTGTGAGCTCGTCACATGCATGCAACACTTGGAATACAGCTCATAACCTTTGGCTGCACAAATATAGACCTTTAGTCAACAAACTCAAGCAACAGTTTGGTTCATCTGAGTAAAATCAGGCCGATCAGCAGCCAATCTGCTTTAGATGTTGTGAGCCAATGCCCAGCTCCACTGGCTGTACCAGAACACACCGTCCTTTGCAGAGAAAAAGCAAGAGGATGCCAGAGCACAAGGAGAGAGCAAGGTGGCAGCATGCTAGGGGTCTGCATGTGGTCTTCCTAAAGGTGTGTTACCTCCTCAGTACAGGGATAACATCCGCTAAAGGACTGCAGAGGTGTCTGACTTTGTCATGGGTGCGTTTCTGCCTGTGGGCTGCAGGCCTGACTTAGCACATAGCCCAGGAGGGGTCAAAGGTAGCATGTAATTTCATATACATCTGCCCCTTTCGGACAGCCCCAGTGTCAGTCTGTCCCAGTACCCAGAAAATTCGGCCACCACAACTTGTGGAAGGTAATTTTAAAGGTACAAAGCTTAATCACAACGTTACATGATCACAGATAGGAAAAGAGCAATTAACTAATCATTGCACATTTCACATAAGCTTGTTCTCTTCATCACTCCAAGAAGCAATTTCACCACAGGAAGTCTTCTTCTGCAGAGTAAAACACCCGTCACACTGCCTGTAAAGCTGAAAGCTTTATTTATATTAGGGGTTACTGATTTCTTCACTGACTCTACAGAGAAGATCATAGTAAAACACGTTTTGAAGTGCTAAGAAAATCACCGCAGTTCTCCACAAAAAAGCTTGTTTGGAGTTTGACTTGCAAGGAAGCTTGCTTAGCTTAGTTCAGAGATGGTCTCAGTTCTTCCATGAAGTTTAAGATGGCAGGCTAACAAGTCATTAAGCTTGATAAAATACACAATGGTTTTAAAGGACAAAACAGAAATAATGGATGTATGCTTTTATTACAGACACATACATTTTTTTATTAGATTAAATTTGACTTCTGAGACAGAAGGAACTGCAATTCTGTCTTGCTTCTGGACTCACTATCTCAATTCTAAGAAAAAGCCTCTATACCTTCTCTGTGCCTTCTTTCACTGACTAGGAAAGGCATACAGAAGATTATTAAGTTCAATATGACTCCAAAGCTGAAACAAAAACCTCTTCCTAAATCAACTGTATACCCACTACACACATTGTAGACATGCTGAAAAATAAACACCGGCAAATACACAGCACAATCTTGGAAATGGCTCAAGTAACTGGGTTTCTGAAAAGGGCTTATGTAATATATAAATTCTGGCAACTGGAAGACGTTAACTCGAAGACTGAACTTAACTCTGTTCATTTTCAGGGAGAACGTCTTGCAATTCACTCTGCAGGAAGGTACACTGCAACGTGCAGAAGCCGGTCCTCCCACACGCAGCTGGAACACAACAGGCTGCTCCCCAAGTAGGGGCTCATCACCCTTCCGTAACCAAAAGACCTCATTTTCTTGATCATCTCTAATCACAAATGAACGGACTCCGGTAGCGAATTGCAGCGGTGCTGGTTTTACGCAAGCTCCACATTCACTCGCCGCAGGGCCACAGCACATGGCCACGCTGGCCACGCACTCCAGGCACCTGCATGCCAGGCAGCTGAACCTCGACAGCACCTCAGCTCGCTTCGCCCTGTGCTCGGCACTGGTGGCGCCCCACCTCGAGTGCTGTGTCCGGTTTTGGGCCCCTCACTACAAGAAAGACCCTGAGGTGCTGGAGCGGGTCCAGAGAAGGGCAACGAAGCTGGTGAGGGGTCTGGAGCACAAGTCCTATGAGGAGCAGCTGAGGGAGCTGGGGGTGTTCAGCCTGGAGAAAAGGAGGCTGAGGGGAGACCTTCTCGCTCTCTACAACTACCTGAAAGGAGGGTGTAGAGAGGTGGGGGTTGGTCTCTTCTCCCAAGTAACAGGCGACAGGACAAGAGGAAACGGCCTCAAGTTGAAACGGGGGAGGTTTAGATTGGATATTAGGAAAAGTTTCTTCACCAAAAGGGTTATTAAGCATTGGAACAGGCTGTCCAGGGAAGTGGTGGAATTGTCATCCCTGGAGAAATTTAAAAGATGGGCAGACGTGGTGCTGAGGGACATGGCTAGCGATGGTTTTTGTCAGTGTTAGGTTGATGGTTGGACTCTATGATCGGAAAGGTCCCTTCCAACCTAGGCAATCCTATGATTCTACGATTCTATATCCTCTGTGGGAAATGCACCACAGCTCCAACACCATACTGAGACCACCCTTCCTACCAGGCGGGCCGCGTCCCACGGCCCGCAGCCGCCCTCCCCGGTGCTCGACCTCGCGGGGCATCTCCCAGCAGACCCGGCCTTGGGCCCGGACCCTCCACCGGGAGGAGGACGGAGCCCCGAAAGGCCGCAGCGGGGCCGCGCTGCCGCCGAGCGCCCCTGAGGCGACGGCAGCACCGCCCGCGCCCCGCCCTGAGGCCCAAGGGACACCGCCCGCCCGCCACACGCCGCCCCGGCGGGGATCCCGCCGCCGCCATGAACTCGCCGCCCTCCCCGCGCTGCCCCCGGCTACCGGCACGGCAAAGGGACACAGAAGAGACCGAGTGTCCCGCGGGTACCGGGCGGGACCCCCCGCGGCGGCAGGGAGCGGGCACCCCGCCTTGTGTGCCGCCCGCAGCCCGGAGGGATCGCGGGGTGGAGGGGGCACCGCCGTGCTGCCAGGAAACCTCCTGGAAGTTGCCCTGAGAAGTTTGGGACCGCCCGGAGGAGCAGCCGCCGGGCAGAGCCGCCCCCTCAGCCCACACCTCCCTCCCGCCACCTGGCCACACCGCTCCCGGGCTGACCCCCTCCGGGGAACCGGCCCCCGAGCCCCGAGCGACCCCCGCCGGCCTCCCAGGGACAGGACCCCCCCCGTCCGCACGGAGCCCCACCGGCGGCCGCGGGAGTTGGGGGACGGCAGCCCTCGGGGCTTCTTCTGCAAGTGCAGCCCTCGGGGAATGAGAAGAAGAGAGCGGGACACTTACCATCTCGCCTGATATTGGAGGAGCGCAAGGCTTTTATAGATCCGCTCTGGGCAGGGGCCGTGGTGCCCTGACGGCTGCAGAAGTTCGCGCGGACGACAGCGTAGAGGAGGAGGAGGATGAGCAGTTGCATTGGGCTCCGCTGCGAACGGGACCGCGGCTCTGCGAAGAAACCCGGCGCTCCCCACCGAGGCTGCTGCCTGCCTCTCTC
>VXBH01009656.1:432555-468268 GCA_013400035.1 Rynchops niger
AAAAAAAAAGAAAAGCACAAAAAAATCCACCCCAAAACCAAAAAAAACACACCACCCGAGACAGCCGTCACGGCTGCCGAGTTACTCTCTCCGAGCTGCCCCCAAACTTCCTGCACGCCGAACTTTCCGCTGCCTTTTTGGGGCCGGCNTGGCGGGTGCCAGGGGATGGGGGCCGCCCCGGCGGGGGGTGAACCTGCCCTGTCGGGACCGAGGGGCTCCCGGCGGGTGGGAGCCGTCTGCCTGGGGCTCCTCGCCAGCAAAGGGGACGCGCAGCCAAGTGTCGCCTCACCCTCGGGCCGGCGGTGGCCACGTCAAGGTTATCCCCTGGGCTGGAAGGGCTCACATCACCGAATGGCACCAGGGCGGGTGCGGAGACTCGGTGGGATAACTGGGGAAAACACATTGGCTGAAGAAAACCCCCAGTTGTCCCTGGGGGAAATCTACGGGCTCCTCTGTCATGCCAAGCACTGTCCAAAGCTTTTCATAAAAACTTAATTCCTACTAAGTTAGACCCTCATTAAATCGGGTCCGGTATTAAAAGATTGTATTACTGCCTGGAAGAGTTTAGGTCTAAACCAAAGGTATGTGAGGATTGTGATCAGATTGCTGTTCTAACACTCTTTTTCCTTCCATTAGCTGCAATGAAAATAATCAAGTGAAGACATAGAAAAAACAATCAGTTTTTAACAGTTGTCTAATAAATCCTTACCTAGTGAGTTTATTTCTTAAGACACTTCATAAATTCTTAGCCAGCCTAACAAATTGTAACACGCTCCAGACCTTTAACAACATCAGCCACCACCTCACTAGTAGAAGAAGAATGTCGATACGGTGCTGTACCAGGAATGCCGGATGAGTCCTGCTACACTCAGAGGACTGCCTCTGGCTGTATGAAACATTTTCTCCAAGAGCACGTCAGGATGACAATGGGACTGAAACATCTTGTATGTCTTAAGGAACCAGTAGGGTGCAATTTTGTTATGCATAATCATGGTTCTTTATCGCTCTCATGTTCCCCATAACTGACAGTGAACCTAATCCTGCTCCTATGTGGTAGATAATGGAAAGGCTCCAACAGCGCTTCATTTGAGAGCCCCCCATTTCAGGGGCGAAACTGGGCAAGCAGAGGGAAGGTGGCCAATCCAATCATCCTAGTAGAAGAAAGTCAAACAGAGGAGATACAGCAAATGAAGACAGGGGGAGCTCTGAAGATGTCTTCTGTCCATCCAGTCAATGTGCCCACCTCTTTTGAATTACATTACAAGGAACTGACCAAAAGCATCACTAGGATCCCAGCAAACTAGCTGTCTTCTGAGTGCAGGTACCTTTTAAGATAAAAGGAGGTGGTCAATACCCTGACCTTTACAACAACACCTTGGTGCAGTCTTTCCTTTCTCAGTGCTCTCAGGCCCTCTTAGACTCGGGGAGTTAAAACCTGTAATTGCTTCCACTTGGGTGCATGCAGTGACCATTTTAAGGTAGTGGGGGAGGAAGAGAAGGAAGAACAGATTATCTTCCACACAGAAGGCAGACAAAAGGTGTTTTGACAGTATCTGAGCAGTTACATAATTCGTTCAAGAAAGGACGCTGTTTCCAAGGCTGTTCCTCTTTCTGTGCCCAGGTCTACCTGGATAAATTTTCTCATATAAAATTCACACATCTTCCCAACAGCCGGGTCTGGAGGTAGAGTCATGTGGTGTCTTTCTGGCCCCGTGCCTCCCTGGCTGCACAGGTCCAGCTTTGACACAGGAGTGGAACAGGCTTTTGCCTAAAACACTCCGCAGCTGTTTGGCTGATGTGATCCCTGGCTTGATAAAGGCTATAAGTTCAAACTTTCTCAAGGTGACCAGGGCACAGAACTGAGGTTTTCTCAGAGCTGGTTTTTTTGGGGTTTTTTTGTTTGGTTGTTTTTTTTTTTTTAAAAAAAAAGACTACATACTTCTGTGGTGCATAAGATGAAATTCCTGTTTCTGCAAGCAGAGGTACTTGTTGCTTAGAGAACTCTCAAGCAAAACAGCATGGGGCGTCATAAATTAGACAGTGATGAAAACAGGCAAGTGGATTCCACCACCAATGGCTTTGATATATATCAAGAGGAACTGTGTATAACTCCTATCATGCACTCACGCTACATTTCTGTTCCTCCCCGTGCGATGCATGGGATGCTGCCATCTTTCTTCTAAAGCCAAAATATTTTTATAGCACAAGGGATGAGTCTTTTTCTCAGGTCAGAAAACAGCCAGGGAATATTACTGTGGGTTTCCAAACAGAGGCCTAGCTCTATCAATTACCGGGTATTTATTTTAGTCCCAGTATGAATCAATCAATCAATCCCAGCTTTTTCCATTTGATGTACAAATGTACAGAAAGATTTTGGAATAGAGCAGCAAGACTGACATGCATTGGTAGACCTTTGTAAAAAAGCCTGCATTTTAATGACTGTTACTACAGCTTCTGCATTCACTTTAAAAAACGCTAAATCCACTACAAAGCAAAGTAGTATCTTTATATAAGGTGTCAAAGGGTGAGAAGTTTGGATTATGCTCAGTTTAATGAGCAGATCACTGGATTTTCACTTTCTGGAGAACATTCTAGTACATTGTCTAATCTCTATTCTAACGGTTTGCGATAATTTAAAGCATCACGTGATTTCTGTATGAAGACCTCCAGCAAATCATGGTTACTACCTAAAAGGACATACCAATATATAAGTGTGATGACCTAGGTAATTACAAATCTTTCAGCTGACTGAGATCCTGATAAAATAATGTAACAGTTGATATGAAACTCAATTAATACAAATTGAAAGGAAAATAATATAATTAATGCTAATCAACTTAGAAAATTTTATCACGCTAACTTGGAAATCTGGTTGACAAACAGAATAGCATCAAATTACAGCTTTCATAAGGCATTTGACTTAGTACCACGCAATTTAAATCATATGAAATGAAAGTCATGCATACTAAGTGTTTTCAAAACTTGTTAAATGGCAGGTTTAAAAATGTTTACTAAAAAGGGAAACATTATTAAATGGATTCTTTGCGTGAGAGTCCCACTTAGGCTAATTTTTTGCTTCTGCGTTGATTTGCATTTCCAACAATGACCTGGGAAAAATACAGTCATTACTCATGACATCTGTAGATGACAAAAACCTTGGGGGAGTAATAGGCTGATCTATAGTGATGTTGTTATATGGAGATAGACATGTAGATACCGGGTAGAATTGTAAAGCTGAGCCCTGGCATAGCTTATGCTTTAAAATGGCCAATGGCAGCACTACCCAGTGCCTGTGGCATCCATCTCACCTCATTTCAGTCTTCTGAAAGTGTCTGGTGTAAGCCAGTCTCATAGGTTCTCATTGTTCATGGAGACAGTTGGATACCCATCAGAGGGCACTCTAGCCCAGCGGTTTTAGGCAGTTGTGCTGGGCTGGCCTAAATTGTTTTCTGGAAGATCCAGTTTCTCTCTACTGACTATGGAGGGAGCATCAGCAACAAATACATTTATAGTTACTGGATAAAGTAAAGTTAATCCTAGAAAGCACTGATGCAGAAAAAATTATGAGAGTGGATTATAAAGGAAGTCAATGGGCAGTAACGTTTTCAGTTATCATTTGTTGGCTGGGGGATGCTCCAGTGTCATACAGTTTGCCCGTGGAGCAGATGTGCTGTGTGTCCACCCCTTAGAACATTGGAAATATGGTGATTGAATAGCAAAACCCAAGATCTTTGTGCATTATCACTGGGATCCTTGGATGTTTATTTAAAGATGGGAACATAAGAAAGATGGGGATAAACTTTTTAGCATGCTCTGTTGTGACAGGACAATGCGTAATGGTTTTAAATTAAAAGGTGGTAGATTCAGATGAGATATAAGAAAGAATTTTTTTACAATGAGGGTGGTGAAACACTGGCACAGGTTGCCGAGAGGGGTGGTAGCTGCCCCATCCCTGGAAACGTTCATGGCCAGGTTCGACAGGGTTCTGAGCAACCCAACCAAGTTGAAGATGTCCCTGCTCATTGCAGAGGCTAGACGGCCTTTAAAGGTTCCTTCCAACCCAAACTATTCTATGAGTCTATGATTATGTATCAATTAGAGTAGGGGCATTATGCTTTCTTCTGTTATTATTAGACTGCTGCATCCAGTTCCTGTGGATATAGTCTAAAAAGGGACCATGATAAAGTGAAAAACACTGAGAGGAAAACCGCAGGATTGGTTAGAGGTCGTGAAACATGCCATTCAGGGAAAAGCTTAAAAATCACGAGCCATTTAGCTTATTAAGGAGAAAATCAGAGGGGTCACAGCTACCTCCCGGAGGCAGGATATTGATTCTAGAAGGCTATTCTGTCTAGTGGACAATGACATATCAAGGTGAAAGCTGGAGTTAGACAAATTAAGATTAGAAATAAAAGGCATGCTTTTCAGCGTGGAAAGCTATGGAAGTATCAAAGTTGTATATTCTTCATCACTGAAAATTTGAAAGGCAAGCTTTGATGTTTTCCTAAAACCAGTCAAGTAGTTTCAAGCTGTACTTAGGAACTCACGGGGTCTATTGATCACGTCTAAAGGGTCTGTAAAGGTGACAGAGGAAAGCAGGTTTATACGTACCATACTACAAGCCACAGATGAAATTTCTAAATGGTTCTGCAGTTTATTGGAAAATGACAACTAAAGAAATGTACCTCCAGGGATTAATTTAGGGCAGCACTGTGATTTCTGTTATATAGGAGGTCAGGCGAGTGATGGCAATGACCCTGTCCCCCAGTTTATAATCTGTGAATGATTTGAGAATGAGTAGAGGTGCATAGAGTAGGATGGAGAAACATCTCACAATTGCAAAATGTGCATCGTGAGTAAATGAATGTAAACACGATGGAAGACCAAAAGAATGCAAGGAAAAGGTAGACCAAATGATTATTTGTTTGGAATTAGAAAACAGGGGCAGAGTTGTGTGTTGCTAAGATAATCACAATACCCCACAGGCACCAAGACACCAAGAAGAGAAGTGCAGCACAGTGATCCACGGCCCAAATGTACTATCTGAACTACAGACAGCAGTTTAACAAAATACAGAGAAAATCCACAGGGAAACTGATCACTTTAGGTGTTGCGATTATCAAACACAAGCCCAAGATCTGCCAGCTGGTATCACTACAAACTTGTCATTGATTCATGGGAACTCATGTTAAAATCCTCTGAACATTAGATCTGGGCCACAGACCCGCAAATGGTGCTGCTGTTCAGCTTTGCGTGCTCGCCTGTCTGGCCCATTCTTGAGAACAGCTGCAGGCAGATTTGATGTATCCAGTCTTTTGGTTTTCTCTCTTGTGTCTGCACTGCTACAGGATGGTGTGCCCTTCTCCCTTTCAATATACACCTGCTTCCCTTCCCAGCTCTTAAATGACTTTTGCTGGCTGTATGTAACTTTTGGCTAGTTCTCCACTGCAAGTGTTAGAGACAAATATTGCACCACTGACACACACATAGGGAGGGAGAGAAAAAGGATATCCCAAGATGAATATGTTCATTTATTACCTTTTGAGAAAGTGCTGTATCACTCAGACCTACTGGTACATAGTGATGGAGGCAATTGACATAGAATGCACATGCGATATTCACACTTGTGCTTTCAAAAAATGAGTATAAACCACAATGAAAGAAGAAATGTTGCCCTCCTGAGGTTAAGTAGGATTTTTCTCACCCATTGATATCAGTAGAACCAGCATTTAGATTTAAATTGAGGTTTAAAAATAATGGGCTATGCTTTCTTATAAGTTTTTCTTAGTAAGAAAATAATACCATTAAAAAGACTACATTTCTTCTGTATCCCAGTTCCCAGGTTTGCACATTTAAAGGATAGAAGAGACCTTTCTGACACAATATAGTTTGTCTTCTTGCATAAGTAAGCCAAAGTGTTTTGCTGTCTGACCTCCTGCTTTGATTTTTCAAGAGTTAGCATGGTATCTTTTATAAAAAAAAGATCAAAACTTGATTTTAAAATAGGAAGAAACTCAATTTTACTGTATCTTGAGACAGAGAATCCCCCAACATCAGTGTAAAGTAACCAAAATTATTAGTGACTATTTTTAAAGATTTGGATTTTGGTTTTTTCCTCTGGATCTTGTGCTGTGTATGAACAGTAATGGTTTATCGGATCCTCGTCTTGGTCTTTCAAAATATTTGGATAGAAGTAATATGAACCTATTGTTCTGGAATTTGCAAAACAGCTGTCCTCAAGCCACCTAACCACTCTTGTTATTTCTGTGATCAGTTCCTTTGCACTTGTCAAAATGAACTCAGATTTTGTTTGTCTTGGATATATTATATTTGAGTTAGAAAACTGCCATATAGAATTTTAGAGAAATTCTAGGAAAGTTTTATTACTGGTAGCCTGAGATCTCTAGGATCAGAGGTTTCAGACTGAAACTTCTCATGATGATTCATGTTTCCTCTGTGCATATAGTAGATATCACTTAAGAAATAAAGCATCCGGTTTTAGTAAGACAGAGAACAGTATGGTGTACGTTCCCTCATGTGTTATCCTGCCCAGACATTCCCTCTATTCTCTGTGGTCTCTTCTGGGACAGGAAGCATTTTCCTTCTCTTGACTTGAGCATTTTCCTCTCCAGCACGCTTTCATTATGGAAACACTCTCAAATTCTGTAAAGTATTGTCTTGTAAACAACTTAGAACATAGTATCTGAGCAATCTTGTAGAGACTGAGATGCACCTCGATGCTGAACCCTCAGAGTCTTGTGTCTTGGCACCACTAAGATGGCACATGAACTTCTTGTCATCTACTGTTTTGCAGTTTGTGCTCAGTTGAGAGGATACATAAGAGATCAAATATCTTCCTTTGTTGATTAAAGATTACCCCTCAATTTCCTGACAGTTGAAGTTCTGAGCAGCCATCATACACGTCCTATACAATGTCCTCTCAGCCATCTACATCATCAGAAGTTTATTATAATATTTTCAGAATTTTATAAGGACTGAACCGTCTAGTGAAATTTTTCCATGTCCTCCTGAGTTACTCCCTCCCGAGTTACAGTTTGCCTTTCATCCTTTGTTTGCAGTTTTACAGAACACCACTTACTTATCTTGTCAACAGTGTTTCAAAACCACTGAGCCATGACTCTGCACTTTTTTTTTTTTTCCTTTCCCTCATGGGTAATTTCATTTTTTTCTGTTCTTCTTTCCCACTAAAGAATTTTCCAACACCATTTTAAATAGGGAAATTTCTGGCTTGCAATACGAAATGGACAAAGCACAATGGAGAACCACTTTTCCATTGCTGACCATCTTAGTCCTGTGAGTGGTTTTGTGCTGAGAAGGCAAACTTGTGATATTTCCTCTTGACATGCCTGTATTTCACAGATGTAGAAAAATGAGGCCTTTTCAGTCATATCAGAATCAATAACTGGACACCATTAAGTGGACAAATTCAGAACCTAAGGGTCAGAAATGCAAAACTCTGAGGCTCAAAACTTTGCCTTCCGGACTTTGCATCACAGAATCATAGAATGGTTTTGGTTGGATGGTACCTTCAAAGATCATCTAGTTCAACCCCCCCTGCCATGGGCAGGACATCTTTCACTAGACCAAGTTGCTCAAAGCTCCATCCAACTTTGCCTTGAACACTTCCAGGGATGGGGTATCCACAACTTCTCTGGGCAACATGTTCCAGTGTCTCACCACTGTCATCATAAAAAATTTCTTTTTTTACGTCTGATCTAAACCTACCCTCTTTCAGTTTAAAACTATTGCCCCTTCTTCTGTCACAACAGGCCCTGGTGAAAAGTCTCCACCTTTCTTATAAGCCGCCTTTATATCTTGAAAGGCCACAACAAGGTCTCCCCAGAGCCTTCTCTTCTCCACGCTGAACAACCCCAACTCTCTCAGCCTGTCTTCATAGGAGAGGTGTTCCAGCCCTCTGACCAATTTTGTGGCCCTCCTCTGGACCCATTCCAACAAGTCCATGACTTGTGCTCAGGGCCCCAGACCTGGATGCAGTACTCCAGGTGGGGTCTCACAGAGTGGAGTAGAGGGGCAGAATCACCTCCCTTGACCTGCTGGCCAGACTTTTTTTTATGCAGCCCAGGATATGGTTGGCTTTCTGGACTGCAAGTGCCCACCAGCACCCCCAAGTCCTTCTCGGCAGGGCTGCTTTCAATCCGTTCATCCCTCCAGCCTGTATTAATACTGGGTATTGCCCTTACTAAGGTGCAGGACCATATACTCAGCCATGTATATCTTAAAATGTACTCTGTGCTTACAGTTTGTTTTTTTCAGGGAAGGTAATTTTATGTCATACCAAAAATAGAACCCATCTAGAACAGAGTACAATATGTATGCAACCAGATTCTCAAATGTAGTTGCTTTGGAAGTATTAGAGAAAGCTCATTAAGCGTATTTTAATTTGTTTCTTTTAAATAAATGCATTTTTTAAATCTGCTTGTTAAGAAAGAAATCTTTTCAATATGCTTTACATGGCAATGCATGAGAGTCTTCGTTTTCTCTTAGGGGCAGCAGTGAGAATGATTTATCTCTGGTTCCAAATTAGTGGGAATACATTCAGGCTGCCCAACTCTTTCTTCCAATCACATTGTCATACAGAGGAGTTGAGTTCACAGTTTTATGCACACAACTCATTAACATAAACTAGTTAACCACCTGGCATTGGTTAAGCAGAATTTATGCTGATACTGTGCTAATGACCTTGCACTATCATTAGACTAAATCAGTCTCCTGGGGAAGAACCCAACAAAGCATACTAATTCAATGCATTCCTAGGAAGTAGCATGTACAGTAAAATATATTTTGTCATTTATCTAGCTCCATTTTCATTCATAAGTACTTTCTAAATTAAATACCGAGGCCTCACCAGAGGCCTCTGGAATGTCAGAGTGCGATAAATACATAAGCTGAAAAAAGACAAAACAAAAGAAAGTTTTGTGCACACCTACAGTCATTGTGGGCATTTTAAAGTACAGATGTACTGTATTAACAAATGTAGGAACAACCTGCTCTAAACATAGACTTAGAAAACAAAACATAGAAAGCTAAACAAAACTTAGAAGGCTAAATCTGATGTAGACACCATAGGCTCCCTTTACAGTCTGTGAGAGAAACAGGTGCCACCACAGGGTGCTTAATTTTCATAATTGTCTTCAGAAGTGTCGAGTTCCCCTTGCCCTTCCCTCCCTCCAATGGCTTTCGGTTTCCCCAGTGCCTGTAAAACAGCCATGGGTGATCAGCGCAGACTTAGACGTCTGCCTTAGATGAATTTCAGCCCAAACAATCACAGCAATCAAGAGCTAGAACATTTCAGAATTAAATGCTGTGTGAATCTTAATTCAGCCTCCTTTTACATATGTAGGACATATGCTTTAATTATTAGGCATGCAAACTACTTTTTTTCAGAGGATTTAGTACCCATAATAGGGGCGATGTATCATGATTTTACAGTACAAAGGGAGATAGTCTGTAGAACCTTTACTTCATCTGTTGCAGAGTTGAAAGTTGTGGAGTATGGCAGGGGGTGGATGGAAAAGAAAACTGAATCCCTAAGGCAGTTGAGTGCTGTGAAAGGGTTTCTACCCCCCCCCTTCCCCCCCTCCCCCCGTTACTGTTGCTACGCGGATGACGTAAACCAGATTTCTCACAGCTGTTTTCTAGTGCTGTGTTTCTCATTTTCTGGATACCCAGCTGGAGACAGTAGGGTCTGAATTGAAGAAGTGCAGAGCACACACAACTATATTTGAAGCTAACAGAAGTTGTTTCTTGATTATGTGTAGTGCTATATAACGCCAAGTGTTATAAATCTTAGTATCTAAAACTAGTGGAAACTATTTACATTAATCTTTCTGCATCCCAATACCGTGTAAGAATGATGATGTACTTCATTATACACTGTAGCACCCAAATTAAATGCCTGGTATATATTCTGCCAAATAAAATTCTGCATCTAACCATAGATACATCTGTAACATAGACAAAAATTAACAATTTTTGAACAGGGTTCATGTAGTTTAGATGTCTATCTTAGAATAAGGTGAGCTGCATCTTGGAAGTACCTGTTCCTTTTCTCAGTGACACTAAGGGAAGCCCCAAATGACTAGTTCAGGTACAGCCGTTAGGGCTGCAGATGTCTGAAGGCAGGGCAGGTGAATCCTGCCTTCTGTGATGTCCTCGATTTTGGGGACTGAATGAGGCAGAGAATCGATACGAAAAAATAGTCTCCAATCATGTAATTTGTTAGTTGGCTTTGTAATAGATATGCACAAGGGACCAAATTAAGGTTGCATGGAATGCCTTTTGAAAGCTTGACATGGCAATCTTAATGGCAGTATAATAGTTTTGCTCTGGGAATGAAAAGACATCAGCCTCAGGGAGAGACTTGGAATGTTTCATTTCAGTTCAAACAGTTAAAGTTTGAAAGGAGAGTCTTATAGTTGGAAAGGAGGGCATATTCATAATAGGTGGTTTTACCAGCTCTCCCTGAGAAACTTGCAGCCTTCCTCAGTTCTGTGGCAGGCAACAGAGCTTGCATGGCAGCCCTGTGAGCCTGTGCACGTCTCAGCTCTAGTCCTTTGTTCAGCATTCCTCTGGAGTTAGCAAGGACATTGCATTTTCAAATGTTTTTACAAAAATGGCCCGATGATCAGAGCCTTTCTCTGGAAGCTAGCGAGGTGTTTGTTAACATTCACACTGTAGAGACAGAGAAAACATTGGTTAAAATTATTTGTCCAATGTCACATCACAAAAAATTATCAGGTAACAAATGGCAGTTCAAGTCAGTGTTTACCTCATTAGTCTAAAATGTCTAACAAAATTTTCTCTCTTATTTCTCTCTTCCTGTCAAAGCTGCACTGCACCATTGCATGTGCAGCAATGACTTTGCATGCTGATGTTGCAGGTTTGTCTAAAAGGAAAAGGGCCTTGACTAAGCACTTAAAACCATTTGTGCAATATTGTCACTTAAAACATCTCAGGGACTGCAGTGTCTGTCAGGAGGTGATTGTACCACTTGATTCACAGTTCCTCAGACAAAGTTTACATCAAACTTGGGAAGTATCTTTCATGTGTTCTCCTGAAATTCAATAAGGGCAAGTGTAGGGTGCTGCACCTGGGGAGGAATAACCCCATGCACCAGTACAGGTTGGGGGCTGACCTGCTGGAGAGCAGCTCAGCTAAAAGAGACCTGGGAGTCCTGGTGGACAACAGGATGACCATGAGCCAGCAATGTGCCCTTGTGGCCAAGAAGGCCAATGACATCCTGGGGTGCGTCAAGAAGAGTGTGGCNTGTGAGGAGGAACTTGTTTACTTTGAGGGTGGCAGAGCACTGGCACAGGCTGCCCAGAGAGGTGGTGGAGTCTCCAACTCTGGAGACATTCAAAACCCGCCTGGACACGTTCCTGTGCAACCTGCTCTAGGTGACCCTGCTCTGGCAGGGGGGTTGGACTAGATGATCTCCAGAGGTCCCTTCCAACCCCTATCATTCTGTGACTGTGTGATTCTGTGGTATAAGTCTTAGCGATATTGTATGAGCAACAAGAAGTCTTTCAGTCTCACCAAAGAGCATTAGCTACCGTTGCCTTTCCTTCCTAACTTCCTTTCGTCTGCAGTTTGTTTTCTCAGAAGCTGCCCTGACTGGTGGAAGTCAGCAGGATCAGGCATTAGAGGCTCTGCTGTAGGCTCACTTTGGCTGTATCAAATGGAAACTTTCATTAAGCAGCGGTAGATCATGTGAGCTTCTTGTTAGCTATTATGAACTCACTGAACAGTGTATGAGAATTTGGTGACCTTCCTAGGCAGGGTATTAACATCTAATATATTGAAAATGGGCTTTGGAGTCATGAATTCTAAGCCTGACTTGATTTAGTTTACTGCAGGACACCAGAAAACTGATTTAGACCTGTATTTCCAAAATTGCCTATTAATTTTGGAAACCTGATTTTCAGAAGAGTGCCTCACCTGCAGCTACAGTAGATATCCAGGCATTACAACTGTATGTGTATTGCAGCTGCAAATTTGCTTGTGAAGGGAGAGGAGAAATGGACCATGAACCTTTTAGTCATTCCATTAACACTGACCAATTCAGCACATAATTAGGCATATTTGCATTACTACCATTCCCCACCCTCAGTTTAAATAAGGACCGTGGGACTACTCACTGCACTAGAAAGATGTTTTGGAGAAATCTGCTATTTGTATGGCTATACTGGCAGCTGCCCCATATCAAAAGTCAGTGGCAGTGGGAATGAATTGTATTTAGCAGTGTGACATCTGAATTAACTCTGTGCAAATCTTCATGGTTGAAAAGTGACACGCCACACAGTGACTGCTATGTACAAACAGTTGTTTTAGACTAAGCATATGGTGGTGGGGCAAATCTGACACCAAGCAAAAACTCCAATAAAGAAACCTACAAATATTTGACTATGAAAGAAATAGCCTTGCTTAAAACTTCAGGACTACAGAATCTGCTGCTCTGGTCTTCCGTCTGTTGTCAAAGTAAACTAATCTGGAACAAAATCAGCTGAGTCACTGAGAGCTGAAAAGAACAATTTGTAGAGGGCAAAATGTTTGGGCTCTTTCTTGAATAAGAAGAGATAAAAGAGGTTTACTGCAGCTCTTACAAAAGCATTCAAACAAGGCTTTCTGCTCAAACCTCACAGTTTTAATAGAGAAGGAATTTATTTAAGTAACTGAAAACAGTGGTGTTTGTGAAAGATTCTGTATTGGAAGTTATGTGCTTGACTGTATTCTTACAGCTGACACTTTTACCTATCCACACAGTACTAGTTATTTACTGTTTGATACAATAATTTGCTTTACACACCTGCAGACACACACACACTGTCTTCTCACACATTTGCAGAAGAGAGAGACCCTATTTTATGTTCGTCAGATCTAGTCAGTGATGAAAAGGAACTCAGTTCTGGTAAACTAGCTCCATGACTGTGAGCCACGTTAGCCAATCTATGATTTACAGTCTAACAATTTTTGTATCATATTTTTTTAGTATCTTCATAAACAAAGTAAGAGTAATAATTCTCTGCAGACGGAGTTATAATGCATTCTTCTAAATCCTGTTGCAGAAGACACAGAAGAAAAAGCAAATTAAGTGTAAGGGACAATTTCTGTTTTCCTGACAATTCCCTTCTAAATCTGTTACGCTTTCAATAGTGTAGACAGAGATTGAAATGAAAAATGAGAAGCATTGCTCTTATATTAGATATCTGAGAAGCACAAAAAAAACCCTGAATCCAAGGAAGATGTGTTTTCTTAGCGTGGAATTCAGTCCATAATTGCAGCCGAGGAGCTATGGTTTAAAGAACTGAATCAGGAACGTTAGTTTGTTATTCATAAAAGTTGAATAGTAGGTGATTATAATAGCTTTACTTCCTGTCAATTGGTGTGCATTTTCATTGTGTCTCAATGTGATTGCCAGCCATCAACTGTCATCCAAGTAAGTAATTATTAGCTGTAGCCCAAGTAACCAATTATTAATGCACGGTGAACTACCACGTGCAGCATTTATGGGTTACTTTACCTTTATCATGAGTTTTAAGATAGCCAAGGTGACCATTTTTCCCTTCCTGAGGGAGTGATGAAAATGTCCTTAGGCTTATTTACAACCAGAACTGATTTATGAGCAGGAGTTTATTTCTGCTTTTTTGTTAGTCTCCATTAAACATTATTCATTTAAAAAATGGAAATCCATCATGTTAGACATGCCTGGTTTGGTAAGAATATCTCACAGTTTGAGTAGATTAAGCTCTTTGGAGCTTCCACCAATTTGTATCTTCTCAGGAGTACTGAACCTCAAGTGACAGTCTACCTGGTTGCAGGATGAGGTGTCTCAATATAGAATCATAGAATTGTTAGGGTTGGAAGGTACCTTAAAGATCATCTAGTTCCACCCCTCCTTGCCATGGGCAGGGACACCTCCCACTAGATCAGGTCGCTCAGAGCCCCATCCAGCCTGGTCTTAAAAACTTCCAGGGATGGGGCTTCCACCACCTCTCTGGGCAACCTGTTCCAGTGTCTCACTACCCTCATGGTGAAGAACTTCTTCCTAATGTCCAGTCTGAATCGACCCATCTCTAGTTTTAATCCATTGCCTCTAGTCCTACCATTACCCGACATCCTAAAAAGTCCCTCACCAGCTTTCTTGTGGGCCCCCTTAAGATACTGATATGTTCCACACCTGCTGAATTACTACTGTCTTACGTACAGTCTATAATCAGTAGTTTGAGACCCTGTGTAGGTCATACAGAGGTGTCAAACAGAGTAAGTGAGATCACAATACATTTGTGCCTTCCTTTGATTTTTAATTAGTATTTCCTTCATTTTCCTTCTACCTCCCCAAATTCACATTTTCTTCCTTTTTTTGTAGCTATTCTTGAACCTTGTTATCCTCATCGTAGGCTTTCTGAAGGCAAGTATATTGGCCTATGCTGTAGTAATCTTCCTTAATTGATTTGGGATGTCTGCCAGTCTCTTCTATTATTCTGTGCTGATATCTTTATATGACTGGCTTTTATCCAAATGCTGTCATCTTTTGCATTCTCTTTATCCTTTTGCTCTTTTTGTGCTGAAAGACTGTATTCCTAGCCTTTTAGTGTTGCCCCTTCATCCCTCACATTTGCCATCTAAAAGGTACAAAGGGCGAACTTTCCAAATATTGAGATCTCCATGCTTGGCCTTTCTGATATTTTCTCTAGTCTTTTCGGTTAAGGCAGCTGTTGCACGGCATTCATCTACTTAATAAGATGACATTTAAAGGTTTGATTCATTTTATTCCCATTTAGTACTTTGGTGAACTTATTTTTAGTGTCTTAATTTTTTCTCGGTATTTTACTTGTATTTTCCACTCTATATTTGATTCATTAAAGAAAAGGATGGGATTCAGAATCAGAACACTGTGCCATCGTCATGTTCCCATAAAGCTTTCTCATGAAGCTTTTTGATTTCTGTAAAACATGTTGTAGAAGAGATGAATTTATAATGAGCTTTAATGTAATTGAAAAGCAACTTGGTTTTATGCTGGGGATCGTTATGTTTTCATCTTCATTATACAGCTTATAATGTATGTCACTTCTTTTAGATTGAAGGAAAAAAGCTATCCCTAGACAAATGAAAATTCCTGTGCTGTGGTTATATTTGATGCCTTTTGTGGTGGGTTTACCCTGTCTGGACACCAGGTACCCACCAAAGCCGCTCTATCACTCCCCTCCTCAGCTGGATAGGGGAGAAAAAATACAGTGAAAGATTTGTGGGTCGAGATAAGGACGGGGAGATACCACTCATCAACTAACATCAGGGGCAAAACGAGACCCAACTTGGGGAAAAATTAATTTAATTTATGGCCAATCAAACCAGTGTAGGGTAATGAGAAAATAGAAACAAATCTTAAAACACCTTTCCCCCAACTATCCCTTCTTCTTGGGCTCAGCTTCACTCCCGATTTCTCTACCTCCTCACCCCGCGCGGCGCAGTGGGACGGGGAATGGGGGTTGTAGTCAGTTCATCACATGTTGGCTCTGATGCTCCTTCCATCTCAGGGGGAGGACTCCTCACACTCTTCCCCTGCTCCGGCATGGGGTCCCTCCCATGAGAGACAGTTCTCCACAAACTTCTCCAACATGAGTCCTTCCCACAGGCTGCAGTTCATAAACCACTCCAGTGTGTGTCCTTTCCCCAGGGTGCAGTTCTTCAGGAACAGATTGCTCTACTGTGGGTCCCCTACATGGGTCCATGGGTCCTGCCAGGATCTTGTTTAAGTGAGGCCTGCCCATGGGGTCACAGCCTTCTGTGCATCCACCTGGTCTGGCATGGAGTCCTCCATGGGCTGCAGGTAGATCTCTGCTCCACTGTGAACCTCCGTGGGCTGAAGGGGAACAACCTGTCTCACCATGGTCTTCACCACAGGCTGCAGGGGAATCTGCTCCAGTGCCAGAAGCACCTACTCCCCCTCCTTCTTCACTGACTTTGGTGTCTGCAGAGTTGTGTCTCTCACATATTCTCACTCCTCTTCCTGGCTGCAGTTGCCCTTTCACAGCAATTTTTTCCCCTTCTTAGGTATGTTATCCCAGAAGTTCTACCACTGTCTCTGATGGGCTCGGCCTTGTCCAGCAGCAGGTCCACTCTGGAGCTGGCTGGCATCGGCTCTATCAGATGTGGGGAAGCTCCTAGCAGCTTCTCATAGAAGCCATCCATGTAGCGCCCCCATGCAAACCCAATACACCTTTACACATCCAGCTCTTTTTCAATCTGCTGCAAAATGAGTTCTGCTCTAAAAAACATATAAGAAAAGTAGTTCTTCGGTATCTTGCTATAAATTATCATCGGTGATCCACAGAGGAAGAAATAGAAATTCAACTTATTACAGAGCAAGACAAAATCACGTATAAACTATTTCCTCAATACATATTTTGTTAGTATTTAATCCAAATCCCAACCAAACCAAAGGGATTTTTTTTTCTCATTTCAGTGATCTGTCAATCAGACCATTAATCCTTGGATAATAGAGCAACCATATTCAGCACAGTGCATTACCATTCCCTTAGCCAAAAATGTGTGGCTAATTCACAGACAGTAGAACTAATGTGATTAGTAATAGGCCCCTGTGTCCTGTTAACATTGATAAATCAAGTATTTGCTAAAGAACAGGACCTTGGTTTTGTGGTTTTATTATATAATCAGTTAGATGCCTATCACCAACTTAATGAAGACCTTGTAGCCATCCTCTCCTGTCTTCAGTTCATGAAATCATCAGTGATTCGTCTTTTATTACTCTAATACCTAATCTTTTTGCATATAGAAAACCTTCCACGGATGATCCCCACTGGAACCTAGCTGTCCAACTGAATAGAAAGAAACGGTTTATTATATTATTTTTGTAACCAAGATTATGATTTTGGTGTCTATGTTTTTTGGGTTTTAAGTACTGGAGAACATATATATATATATATAAGTTGGAGATCTGATTCTACCACCTATAAGGATTATTATCTGAATGCTTTAGAGATGACACGACCTGGGTACTTTTCAGAAGTATTAGATTTCCTCTTGGATCATTATGCAAATATTTCTATTTACACTGTAACTGTCTATAATAATATTTATTAATACTAAAGATAAAAATGAATTATCGTGCCTTTGGTAAACTTTATGAAATATACTACATGTAACTGATGCAATTACAATCAGTAATATATAGTTATAGTCCACATCTAAAATAGTATCTGAGCCATTTTCAAAATATGTTCATCTCCGTAATATCTTTGTTAGGCATTATTAATTATAATCTAACATCATTTTACATAAGGAGAACTGGAAAACATAGGCTCGGTGTATACTGTTTTTTGAAAGCAGATTCACCAACTGACCATATTATTCATCACAAGGAATGATGCAAGGTCCGGGTTTAGGGTAAGTCAGCTGCTGCATGCAGTCAGAAAAATCAGTACCTTCTGCATTGTAAAGTGCATCCAAAGGTACCCTTATCTGCAGTGACAGCAGATCCACCCAGCAGAATGTGTCTGGCCGTTTTCATGTTTCTTGCCTGCCTTCGCAGTGACATCACAGGACTAATATCATGCATACAACAGAGCCCAAAATTCTTCTTAGAAGGAACTGATTTATTGTTTACACGGGTCCTTGTTCTGGTTGCTTACAAGGACAAGGTATAGAATCATAGAATCATAGAATGGTTTGGGTTGGAAGGGACCTTAAAGATCACATAGTTCCAACCCCCCTGCCATAGGCAGGGACACCTCCTACTAGACCTGGTCGCTCAAAGCCTCATCTAGCCTGGCCTTGAACACTTCCAGGAATGGGGCCTCCACAACTTCCCTGGGTAACCTGTTCCAGTGTCTCACCACCCTCATAATGAAAAATTTCTTCCTAATATCTAACCTAAATCTACCCTCTTTCAGTTTGAAGCCCTTGCCCCTCATCCTATGTACATGCCCTTGTAAAACGTCCTTCTCCAGCTTTCTTGTAGGCCCCCTTCAGATACTGGAAGGCCGCTATAAGGTCTCCCTGGAGCCTTCTCTTCTCCAGGCTAACAACTCCAACTCTCTCAGCCTGCCTTCAGAGGAGAGGTGCTCTAACCCTCTGATCATCTTCATGGTCCTCCTCTGGACTCACTCAAGCGGTCCATGTCCTTTTTATGTTGGGGATTCCAGGGCTGGACACAGTACTCCAGGTGGGGTCTCATGAAAGCAGAGTAGAGGGGGAGAATCACCTCTCTCGACCTGCTGGCCACGCTTATTTTGACACAACCTAGGATACAGTTGGCTTTCTGGGCTGCAAGCACACATTGGTGGCTCATGTTGAGCTTTTCATCCACTAATATCCCCAAGTCCTTCTCTGGAGGGCTGCTCTCAATCCATTCTCCACCCAGTATGTATTTGTACATGGGATTGCCCCCACCCAGGTGCAAGACCCTGCCCTTGGCCTTGTTGAACTTCATCAGGTTTGCACAGGCCCACCCCTCAAACCTGTCCAGGTCCCTCTGGATGACATCCCATCCCCCTGGCATGTCGACTGCACCACTCAGTGCACAGTTGTCGGCAAACTTGCTAAGGGTGCACTCAATCCCAACATCCATGTTGCCAACAAAGATGTTAAATAGTACTGGTCCAAGTGACGACCCTTGAGGAACACCACACACCACTGCTCATCGTTTGGACATCAAGCTGTTGACCACAACAATGTGAGTGTGACCATCCAGCTTACGTCTCCAGAGTATATGAACATGTGACATTGCTGTGACCACACACCTCAGTTTCAGTATAGATGCCATCACTGACACTAGGTAACTCCCTGAGAGACAGGAAGTATGTGACAAAGTAGGGAATTAAAGTCTCTTGTCTTCATATTCCACAGTACTACTGTAGCTATTGGGCCTTCTAGCCTGTAACTGGCAAGTTATACTTGCCAGTCACATAGCATTGTGTATTTTTGAAAAGTAATATAAACAGTATCTAGTTAGTGTTCACAAAATTCTTAGAAGGCAGGAGATGATTATCCTGTGTACACAGGTATTAGCCCTGAACCCAAAGGCTGCAGTGTTTAACTAATGCAGATCATGGATTTGAATTTTCTGTTCAACTTGTAATTCAAGACATAACATTGCAGAAGATCCAATCTTTTTGCAAAGTCTATATCCAAATGACTCAGTAGGCTATTTTGTCATCTTGTCCTATAATTAACTATAGCAAGTAGTAATTAACAAGGGTGCTTTAAAACTTTGATTTAATGTTCTTTTAAAATAGATACAAGGTAAATGGAACCCTGGACAATCTGTCTGGCTTTCTCTTCTCCAGCATTTCAAAGGCACCTAGAAACTTGGCTTCTAAGTACTACTAAGCAGATTTAGACCCAAAGGGCATGAGATACATAAAAATTAGTCTGGCTGTAAGAGAAAATGGAAAGGGCAGATTGGCAGCATTACATCAGAGACGACAGTCTGTTCAGCATAAAAGAAGAATAGATTATGATACCAGGCTGGACTACCTCTTAAAACCCTGAGACTTCAGATGACATTAATAAGCTACTTTCTCTCTCATGCTTGTAGCATTTTTATTTACAGGAGAAGAATATAATGCTCTTGTATATATTTATTCTGTCCCCAACCTGTAGATGCCTAATCTTATGCTCTGGGGAGAATTTCAGAGTTTGACTCAAAATTAACAGGACTTTCAGAGATGCCCAAGCAAGCATAGCTGCAGACATGTGAACGATAAAGCTGATATTAAAAAAAGTAGATAGGAAAGTAAACTATGAGTATAATTCATTGCCACAAAATGTACTGAACCTAAGCATTCAGGAGCAAGCAGAAAGCACTGGCTGATTTGTGAGTAATGAGAACATCCAGGTTTAAAACAGAATTTAAACCAAACCCAAACCAAAAGAACAATTAATTGGAATGACTTGGGTATATTCCTACAGAATTCCTACTAGAATATCACTGTGTTAAATTATTTCATGGCTATAGAAGGGTGAGGCACTATGATCAGGAGATGGTGCTCACTGTGTAAGTGAAGGGTAAGAACTAGTGTGGGGTGAAATAAGTCTTTCATACTTGCATAGCAGCACGTATTGCAACTACAGCCTTTTATCTGCTATGCCTGGAGCTTTAGACAAAATCTGATCCTAATCATAGTGTGATTCTTTCCTGTGGTGATTTCCAGTATGCATAAGTGTGAAATAGGCTTTGTCAAAAATATTCTTTCTCTCTTTTTACCAATTGGGAAATATGAAGCAAGATGAATTTAATTACATAATGTTAAATGGTGCCTAATAGTCTAGTAGTCATACTGGAAGTTATGAGATCTGCGGCGTGTTCCAGGGAATTGATACCTGGTTTGGGAACTTTGGGGTTACATTTACTTCTGCCCTTATATGTGTCTGAATTGAGCAAATAGTGAAACCGTTTGAATTGGAGCAAAGAATATTAAATGTATTGGCATGCTTCCATATTCATAAGAAAAGCCATTAATAAATACCAAAGTGGAAACTTCTCCCATCATGACAATTTCTTAAAAATTACAACCTATTGTGTTCTTGACTGATAAGTCACAGAGCAGCAGCATGATCCACCAGCAAGTCTTCAGTTTAAGGTAAAGTATCATCTCAAGCTTTTCCCACCAGCACAGAAAGAGGCTGTCATGGCAAGCTCCGTAAGACCCACTAAGCCTAAATGTTCTTTCTTTCTCACAACCTAGCTTCTACAGTATTTTCCATGAAGAAATTAGCTGTTCACTTAGTTTTCTATTCAAGATTTAAAAGGGTGATGAATTTGGCTCTCTTTTGAGTCAAAGATGGTTGATTTAGTTCATGAATCAATTAATCTGCTATTAGTATGCAAAACAGAAGTGAAAATTCTTTGAAGAAAGGGTAGGTGTCCAAAATAAGAGGGCAAAATGACTGCAGAAGATCAGTTAGACCAAATTCCTGCCTTTAAATGGGATATAAAACTTAGTGTTTGGAATCAATCTGTTAGAAAATATTTCTGTTTAGAAGTAGCTCAGATTTAGTATCAAATGGGTTGTATAACAAAAGGTAGAACAATGTAAGAAACTCAAAATGAATTGCTGTTCATGAAGTAGAGGTTCCTTACTCCCTCCTTCCATACAGTTTGGCATGACTAGTTCTTTTTTGGAAATGATATTGCCACACTTAGCAAGACGATCACTGTCCCAGTCTCAGACCACATAAGCAAGTATCTAATACACACATACAGTGCAGGAGACAGATTTTTAAACGTAGTTGGGAACCTAATTCTTGTCCTCATGTGCTCTAGTACCTTTTCTAATCGTCACATTCATCTATCAAGCACTTTGTATCCAAGACAGGAATCTACTTTGCAAATATTATTTATTAAATTGTCAGGGCCCTGTAAGTTAGGCAGACTTTGGGACAGCCACTTGAAAGACTGGTACATGTAAGTTCAAAGATGCTATATGGATGATAAGGCATATCCATAGAAGAGCTGTGTGAAGTACCTAGCAGACTTAAATTCTAGTCCTCTACATTCAACATTCGTTTATAAAGTTGCCTGTATATCATATAAAGCCCCAACAATGTGCAATTTAATAATGTTTCTTATGCTCTCCCTGAGATTCAGTAATGGATGGTCTCTTAGAAGTCAAGACAAATGATGTATAAATAGTTGCAATCTCAGTTCTTCAGGCATAAGTGGGATTTTTCCAAAGCTCATCTTGCTGCTAGAGTTTATTGTGACTTGTTCGTTGTTGGGGTTATTTTTCAGTCTGTGTGCAATGATTTGGTGATCTTTATTGTTAGAGAATATGGAGTTGTCCTATGCAGCTTTCCTTGCTTTATGGATGATAGAAGGGAGACACAGCCAAAGGTTAGAGATAGCAAAATTCACTTTATTCGCCGTGAAATAGAAATAGAAAAGGTACTAAAATCTGTTTCTATTTGTAGCTTTATAACAGATATTACAAATCACCTCAGTTGCAAAGTGTCTTATCATTGAATGCTAAATGGGATTCACAGTATAAATCCTACAAGATACATAAGACAATTTTATAGTACAATTTTTGAAACCTTCTGCATAGGCAAAGAAAAGCCAAATACACTTTGTAAGAGGAGTTCATACATATTGCTCTGCTGGTATTAGCTTTTTGGCTGTATGTAGTAGTTTGCATCCCATTAAGTCATATCCAAGTTACCTTAGTTTTCTTACTACATATCCACTCAAGGGAGGCAGAAGTTCTGCAACACTGGCAAGCCATGCAATTGTAAAGGATTGTATGTAAAAGTCCTTCTTCATCTTTCCTACTTTTCCAGGTATAATATTTGGATCAATAAAAAGCATTGCCATTATTTACAGACTTTTCCTACCTATGTTCTGACGTGGGTGTGAGTACATTAGTGCTGGGCACTCTGCTGTGGCACTTAAACACAGCATACCTCGAAAGCAGTGAAACTAATGAGGCCCTGAATCTGAAAAATGTCTTGAGCTTTATTCTAAACCCTACAGCATACATTTTCAAATAGAAACCCCTTACAAGCCTAAGTTTAAGGACCCACTTAATTATTTTGCTGAATGGGAATGCTGGTGAGCCACAGTGGCATAAGAGAGAGAAACCTTACTAAAAGGTTTTAATAGTGCTTCTCTCTGTGTCCCAACTTCTAAGGATATTGTAACACCAGTGGTGTAAACCAACATAAAAAAAAAAAAAAAAAAAAAACAACAAATTGAAAAAAAAAAAACAGAGGGCAAAAATAAATGAAGAAAAAAAACATTTTGAGCAATCACTACTAAGAAAAATGCTAAAACGTATGTATAAATAAATACTTCCTCTTCTTCAGATATAGATGGTACTGTTATGTGAAATGAAAGCATGAATTTTAACATTCACCATGACAACCTATAATGCCGAAGTGCATTTTTTCTTTGTAGCTTGTAAGCTATTATTATTTTACATTACCATAAGTATGCAACAGTGGCATGTAAAAAGCTATGTTTCAGTAGACTTTCAAATTATTTTTCAAACTTTATCACTCTTTGTTCTTAGAGATTGGACCAGGTGATTTGTCTATTCATTTTACTTATTTTTGTCAGTTGCTTATCCATGTGATTTAAGATGCTGAGTATTAAATGGAAATCCTCAAAATTCATGAATGATGCTGAATATTTTTTTACCTGTCTTGTTTGAGCATCAACAAGTAGCACTAACCTAAAACCAAAGTGGCAGGCAACAGATTTGCTAGAGGTTTGCTGTCTACAATTGGTTAAGAACAGAAAACAGTAAATTTTAAAAGGCTGAACTAATATAATTGTCTTAAAGAATATGAAGGTTTTGAAAATGTATTTAGAGTGCTATACCAAATTAAAAAAAAAAAAAAGCTGCAATGACCAAAAAATGGTCATAAACCAACTCCAAATTCATCTGAAAATCTACCAGATGCTCTTTTAGACGTGCCAAGTGTATCTCTCTGCTCTTTTTTCTTTTACTCTTTCTATAGATTTTTTTACAAAATTTGCTATGTAGTAAAAAGCAATAACTTCCTTTTTTTTCATGCTTGATTGATGCCACTGTCAAGATCCAAGCTTTCGGGGTGCCTCACTGCTGTTAGAAATCCATCCTTGTTGTCATATTTTATGAATTGCATCAGGTCAGTATTGTACCTCGTGCACAACTTTTGGCCACGGGTTTCAAGGGGTTCTGATGGAATATGGGGGTTCTAAGAGAAGAACCCAATTATTTTTCAGGGTGAACTGGTTTATAGAAATATTAATGCTCAGATCTATGAAAGATTCAGACACCTCCCCAGGACTGGGTGGAATTTAGACATTCAAGTGCAGAAATGCAGACCCTAATGCCATCCCTCTTAACAATAAGGTTTGGCAGATGCTTTGTGTTCTTGTCCTGGGCAAGATCAGACACATGTCAATCTTTTATGGGAGCTGAAGGGTTTGGCTTCTGACTCATTAAGAAACCTTTTCCAGAAAGCAGGCATTCTCACAGTCCCTACTCATAAGTGGCCCAGTGGCGGACCTTAGTAGGGCTGCCTTTAGTTTATTTCAAGAGGAGCTACAGAACCGTGCACCGCATCAAACCCAATGATCACTGTATTCATACAACAGCACTTGAGAAGAGGAAGTACTAGTTTTCCTTTTGTGCAACATTTCCCGGAAACTTATCAAATGCAGGTCATAACACAGATCATAACAAATTTTATCCATTGACTTAGCTATATTTAAAAAGATACCCCATTCCCTCTAAAATACAAAAATTACATAGGACTTAAAAAATAAAGATGTTGGTTTTGTAATTACTTGAATAATTTTGCATTATCATGTTTTACAAGCAAAAGAACAAGGATTTCATAGGAAAGGAAAAGTTACCAAGTGCAAAAGAGAAGTTTTTCTAAATAGTGGAAAGTGTTTCTTCATTGCCACTGCTGCAGAAAGAAAATTCCGAGAAGGGACAGAATTTTAACGATCGTCTCTTCAAATCCAAAAGACTTCCAGTTAGGAGAAAAAACTCTCCCTTTTCCAAGTTCATGAATAGTGATGCACGGTATTTTGCAGATACATAATCTTTATACTTAGACGCTATCTATTACAAAATTATTAAAAAATTAGTAAGATGAACAATGAAGACAAGTAAATATCTAAGTCCAGCAATTTATTTTATACACATTTTTAATTTAAAATATCTCTATAGCTTGTTACTATCTATTTAACTGTGTTCAATTTTTTCAGTATTATCACGATCATCTATCTGGTTTGCTCTCTCCTTACGCATAATCACTAGCAGAGCAGTGATGGCAGTAGAGTTTTTTCTCCCCAACCCAATACATGCCAAGGCAAGTGCAAACTCCTGCACCCTGCTCAGGGCAATCCCCGTTATCAGTACAGATTGGAGGGATAAATGGACTGAGAGCAGCCCTCCAGAGAAAGATTTGGGAATACCGGTAGATGAAAAATTGGATGTGAGCTAACATTGAGCACTGGCAGCCCAGAAGACCAACCGTATGCTGGGCTGCATCAAAGAAGTGTGGACAGCAGGTTGAGGGAGAAGATTCTGTCCCTCTGCTGTGGTACAACCCTGCCTGGAGTACTGCATCCAGCTCTGGGGTCCCCAGTACAAGAAATAGATGGACCTGTTAGAGCAGGTCCAGAGGAGGGGCCTGATAATGGTCAGAAGGCTGGAACACGTCTCATGTAAAAAAAGCCTGAGAGAGTTGGGGTTGTTCAGCCTGGAGAAGCAAAGACTCTGGGGAGACATTATAGCAGTCTTTCAGTACTTCAAGGGGGCTTAAAGAAAAGGTGGAGAGGGACTCTATCAGGGAGTGTAATGATAGGATGAGGTCTAATAGTTTTAAACTAAATGAGGGTAGATTTAGATTAGATACTAGAAAGAAATTCTTTACTGTGAGGATTGTGAGACACTGGAAGGGGTTGCCCAGAGAAGCTGTGGATGCCCCATCCCTGGAAATGCTCAAGGCCAGGTTGGATGGGTCTTTGAGCAACCTGGTCTAGTGGGAGGTGTCCCTGCCCATGGCAGGGGGGTTGGAACTAGGTGATCTTTAAGGTCCTTTCCAACACAAACCATTCTATGATTCTGTAATAAATGAAACCTGGGAATAACACATAATCAAATGGTAACAAATGGTTTTCTGTACAGCTGGAGTCTTCCAGTGTTCTTTTACATGGTTGGTTTTTTTCCATAGTTTTTGATAACTGTACTAGATAATTGATTCCTATATAGGCTTTTCTTTACTATATGACCTTTCTAAGCCTTAATAGTAAGAATGAGTGGATCAGGTAATAAAAATCATTTACATACAAAAAGTTTTGCACTGAAATAAGTGGAGCTATGCTAGTCTACCTCAACTAGTTCTAGCTTTAGGAAGCCAATATTGCATATAGGAAAAAAGTCTGTGATTTGGCAACACCTAAGCCTGTAAGTAAATGGAATCATTGAAACAGAATACTGCAATACTTGTACCAGTGAAAGCCCTTGGGTGTCATGAAACATTAAGCACACAGTTTTAATCGTGCATGATTGCTTTGTGGAATCAAAAAGAGACACATGGTGTGACCTAGCACAGTAGATATTACATACATTAAAGCTCACAAGCAAAAAAGCTGAAGTGTTGCAGGTACTAATAGCAGCACTGAAAAATGTAGTCAGTTGTTTGTGTGTGGTAAATAACATTACCTTTGGTACTCTAAGTTTTTTTTAATGCCAAATTATTCATTATTCATGACCTGCATAAAATAGTCAAGGGGCAAAATAATTGTTTAGGCTAGATATATGTTATTTAATGATCCAACTCTGTGATTAAAAAAAATCAATGCATTCCCAAATGGCACTTTTCAGTGAAATTCTAAAGATCAAGGAAAAACTTACTCATAATACTTCTGTTATATTAACAAAAGTATCAAAATCCTTCAGGATAAAAGTTTTCTTAGGAGAAATACATCAGAAAACATAAGAATTAATGGACTAATTATGACATTATGAAGTTGTATCAAAGTATTTAAAGCTACAATGATGAAGTATTTAGGCGGAACGAGTCTTAAATCATATTAGCTGGGAAAGATACTTCAGTGTTGGTTCTGGAACTGTTGGATTCAAATTCAGCCATCAGGAAGAGGATTATTTATGTCTATGAAATATTGAAAAAATAAGGAATAACGGGAGATGAAGCTCTCAGTTACTTTTTAGATAAGTTATTACACTAAGACCAATTACAGTCCTTCAAATACAGTTCTTCAGAAACAACAGTATCTTGCCACCTGATTGGAAGATGAAAATACCAGTGCTTGAATTGAGATCAGAAGTAATAAAATACCACTAATGATTGCTTCTCTATTATGCCCAAGGTATTTCTGACTTGGAGTATACCTCAGAGTTAACATTGTGCAGAAAATTATTCTTAGATATTAAAATTCTGGCATGAAGGCTCATACTAATGTGAAACAATTTCTCAAACAGATGACTGAAACGGGTAGAGAGCTTGATGCTATTGTGAGAAGATGACTTTGCAGTTTGACCACAGAGTCGCAGAAATAAAGAAATGTGAATACCTTGCCACTTTAGAGCCTATATATCCAGTATAATTATCTTTTTGGTGATAAAATTAATTTTAAGGAATATATATTCTGACCAATTGACTCCTCTCCATATACATTAATTAGTTCAGACATAGTTACTCCCGTGTCTGAAGCTGAATTTATATATTGGTATATTGTAAAGCCATAAGCACGACAAAGGCAATATCAACAACAAAACAGCTTGCATAACAGGAATGTAACTTCTGTTTCAGTTAGATCATCCTTGTACAAAAAATACATACTCACAACTGAAATTTATGATGTAATAGAGTCCATCACATCCATTTGACCTAACAGTCAATTACTTCACTTTAAGCATCAGTACTAGTTTTGACTTAATTTTGACTTGCTTGAGCTTCCATGAACTGAGTTTCTTCTTTTATTATTATGCAGATTTTCATAAAATTCTTGTGATTTCTGATTCCTTTCCAGTTTTCCAGCATATATTTTTAAATGAAGACATTAGAGGCCTTTCATGAGTAGTCCTGTCATCCTCGGACAGAGAAGGAAAATAACTTTATTTGCTACTGTCTTGCTTACAGAGAAAAAGTTGCATTTGCTCAGTTAGCTGTTGCAGCTTTGTCTTGGGATTACACATTTAGTTGATGACTGATTTTTTTTTTAAACACATTTCATCTCCCTGATGATAAGGAAGATGCCCTTTTATAACAATTCCATTACAGTAACTCCATTTCAGTATGGTACATGCTCTTTGCTTCTAGATTTGTATTATTTGATTTAAAGCAAAAGCATAGCAGGATAACGCTACCAACTAACCCAAAACTAATGCCCACTGAAAACAGTTCAAAGAATGGAGTAATCTACTTTCCAGCAAACATCTGAAACAAGATGGCCTTTAGAGTAGCGGACAGAGCTTCCTCTTAACCCTAACACATTATGGGCATAGCAGTTAAAGAAAGCTGTATGCAGTCATAATATTGAGAAATCCTTCCTGCATTATCTGGGAATCACTATTTCCTTATCTCCTCTGATGTGTCTATGTGGAAACCTTTTCTCTTGCCTAGGTCATTGCAGCCCACCGCACCTGTCTCTACAGGGAACATCCAAATGAAGGCTTGCAAAGTCCTCCATCCGTTGGCATTTGACAGGCACTTCTACCACAAAATTCTCAGGTGGATGTTTTTGTACTAAAGTCAAAGTGTTGAAGGGTTCACAGTGCCTTCGACTAAGAGCTCTTCTCTAGAGAGCACACATTTGTTCTCCAGACAGCATATTCATAAATCAGATGGAAAAGAGAGTGAGCTTGCAGGTGATAAATTCTGCTGATGATATGAAGTTACTCAAAGTAAAAAAGACAGGAGATCACTACGAAGAACTACATAGGGAACTTTCAAAACTGAGTGATTTGGCAATAAAATACTGAAATTCACTGTAGATAAATGTCAAGTGATGCATGTGAGCAAAAAGATTCCCAGCTTCCTGTATAAAATGATGGGCTCTGAGGTGACCATTAATGCTACGTGAGTGAGACTTGAAGTTGTGAGAGAGAGATCAATGAAAAACTATGCACAGTACCTGCCAGCTGGGAAAACAAACAGCCAAACAAAACAAAAAACCCCAACAGATCAAATCCTGTGACTTATTAGGAAGTGATTTGAGAACAAAACAGAAAACAAAACTATGTCAGTGTATAAATTCATGCCTCATGCTAAATCCACAGACCATCCAGAGCACAGAGGGTTCCTGTCTGCACCACAGTTTCCCTTTGTGTAGAAACCAGAACTCCAAGGAAACAAAAACACACCTTGATTATGGGGTCAGCTTGAAAATGAAACACACTGAGAATCATGATCTACTAACACCACCGCGTAAAGTGATATAGCCTATCGACTCCAAGGAGACCTTATAGCAGCCTTTCAGTACCTAAAGGGGGCCTACAGGAAAGAGTGGAAGGGACTCTTTATCAGGGAGTGGAGCAATAGGACGAGGGGTAATGGTTTTAAACTGAAAGAAGGGAGATTTAGATTGGATATTAGGAAGAAATTCTTTACTGTGAGGGTGGTGAGGCACAGGAATAGGTTGCCCAGAGAAGCTGTGGATGCCCCATCCCTGGAAGTGTTCAAGGCCAGGCTGGATGGGGCTTTGAGCAACCTGGTCTAGTGGGAGGTGTCCCTGCCCATGGCAGGGGGTTGGAACCAGTTGATCTTTGAGGTCCCTTCTAACCTGAACCATTCTATGATTTTCAGTAATGCTAAAAAACTAACAAAGATCTTACTCTAAAATTAAATACTGAAGAGTAAGATAAAATACATATGCCTCTGTGGTCATTCTCAGGCAATAATACAGCTCAAATGACAAAACGAACTTATTCCTATAGTTGGATCTTTTTTAAAAAGTTTTCCATTGGAAGCTAAGATGCCAGAACTAATCAGTTGCATTCTCTCTTCTCCATCTCACCTGACCCTAATACTTATGTTCTTTACAATGCCACTGCGTAGTTTGCCTTGGAGAAATGGAAATGAGAGTCAAAGAAAGGTCTGCCTTCCTCTTCCAGTCTTTATAACCATAATGCTGATTTCTACACAGCGTATGATTCTGGAAATCCTATTGAAATTAGTGAACATATAAAAAAGAGTTCATGATATCTATAGATTTACTTACTTAACCAAAATTGTTGATTGGAAGCATCAAGTTAACAGAAGCATAGTTATTCGTGGTGCCAGATAACACAGAAGCCCTAGCAACGAGAGGATTAATTCCTTACTAGAAACTGGGACACTGGAATGCACCACTGGGTGTTAATCAGATACTTCTTTTTGTATATAGTAGTGCCCTTTCAGGACACTACTTACATTAAAATCAGCAGAAAAATTTTCAGGAGTATTTCAGTGGCAGAGATTAATTGCTAGAGAAGAAGAAATTATATTTGGATGACACTAATTAATGCAATGAATTAGCATTGTGCTGTCTTGTTTTTCCCCTTAGTAAGTCAGAACCTTCTAGGAGGAAAGTAAGAAACTGAATGAAAGAGAATTTAAGTATCCCCAAAGAGTTTAATAAATAGAAGCAGAATACAGTCCTTCTGATTGCCTGTATACGTCTGACCTGCAGTGATGTGCCAGTTCACTAGGGAATAGGGTAGAACAGTGAATAATAGGGAACTAGATACTAGAAAAGTAGAAATTATTAATTATTTCTATTGCTAGAGGCTCTTCATGGGCTGTCTTACATTGTTCTACAAAGAAGAAAATGTATCTGAGGGACAAGGAAAAAGGAATAACGCTAATTTCTTCCTTGGTTTACATACTACCTGTCTTCACACCTTTCTTCCTCACTTGATGCTTATCTTTCTATTCCCCTTTCCTCTGTTTATTCCCATCATTTTTTGTGTCTTCAGCCTCCGTATTGAGGTCTACTACCAAATATATCTGCCAACATCCTCTCATGAAATGAGTTGCAAGTGATTGGTCACAAAGTGTTTGTAATGATGGTGAAGAGGACTATTTTGTGCTGCTGATGTTGTGTACTAATTAAATGGTAAGAACTTAATTGGAAGTGTTGGGAAATGGCTTACCCCAGCACAGAAGGCTTTAGCACCTTGTGGGATTTGCACACCTTTTATACCTCCTACCACATGGTGTTTTTCCTGAAGGAAAGGCAGAAGTATGTGTTGTGAGAGGACAAGAAATTTTTGTGACCTGTGTCAAGGTGCACCCAAGTAGAGTGCAGTAAAAAAGTGGACTTCTCTAAAGTGGGAGTGATATTATTTACCATACACCATCTCTTAATGACTTTTGTATTTAGCTTAAAAGCTGTTTGGGATAAGACTTTCTTTTGCTAGAGGCTACAGACCATGACTACTAGCCTGATGTTCCTGTGCATGGGAACAGATGCTAGGCAGCAGGGAAGCAAGCTCTGCAAGGACCTCTCCACCAAGATACATGGGAAAGGTGGGAACAGATAGACATGCATCATGCACAGTAACACACTTTGTGCCATGTAAAGGGAAGAAGGGGTCCTGAACTTGCTTGGTGCCTGAGGAACAATATAATACTGGGGAAAAAAGCCCCCATGTTTGACGTGTAAAATAATCTAAAAAACGTGGATTTGCATAATCTAAATGGTGATATTTGAAAAGACATCAGAGAAAAAAAGGTCAAATTTTCTGGCACCAAAGGTACTAACTAAAAAACACGGACACACATCTTACGTTTGGTGTTAAATCTCTGCGTGTGGAATCTGGCTTCAAAAATCTGGGATAGGTTCACAGAAAGTTCTTTTAAGGCAAGGGCATGTTAAGGGGAGAACAGTAGATGTGGCAAGTCTGAGAAGCAATCTATTGCTTATTTTTGTTGACCTTTGTATTCACCTTGCTGCTGTGTGAAAGCACATTTTTTTCAGAGTAAAGCAGAGAGGAAATCTGTTCATGTTAAAGTCCTGACATGTTCCCTTCCTGCTCAGATTTTATACTAACAAAGGGTGTTGCATCATGGTACGAGAACCCTGGGGAGCTATAAAGATGGTACTGATGTATTTTTACTGTTTAGGACTCAAAGTCATGTTAGCGCAGAATGCAAAATGATAAATTACAAAAAAAAAAAAAAAAAAAAANACAAAACCAAAACCAAAACCAAAAACAAAGGCTTCTGAGGCTACCTTTTATATGTATTATCCAATAAATGTCTCATGCAGACTTCATAAATAGCTCTGGTGACACCCAGAACTTCCCCCTCTTGTGTGAGTGTGTGAAACATCAGTCTACAGGATTGAGGCTTTGGAAGCAGAAAAAATCATGCAGTGAGAGAACAAAACTTACTACACAACCACCAGGCAGTGATGCTAAAGAGGCATCTTTTCTGCTTAGGACTGGTTACATTAGACTCCTGTTACAGTCAATGGACAGAAACAGGAACACTTAATGTTGCTGTTCATCTTAATTGAAGGGGTCATCTACTGCAGAAATACTGATCACTCTCCACTGACTCAATTGTCTACGTATCTATAGAGACAGACATCTGTATAAATGTATCTGTAGTATAATTGCCTGTGGTGAAAGAAGACAAATACCAGTCCCTAAGGATTTTGTTGGTACACAAATGTTACAAAAACAAAGTCAGTATGAGATGAGTGATAAATTCTGTGTTAGGAAACCTGAAAAACCAGGCCTTAAGATTCTCAGACTAGGAATCCCAAATTTGCAGACACTTTTAACTTTCTGTGCCTAAAGATCACAGCTGTCCCTGGGACTAAAAATAGTACTGGCTTACTTTGGAAGGTGGTTACAAAACCTGTGAAGTTGTATAGTTTTGACAATCATCACAGAAACACCAGAGAACAGGTACACGAGCTTTGGATCAGGACAAGAGTACTATGCAAAAAAAACCCCAATTTGTAGGGCTGTGTACTGAATAACATTTTGTCATTTTTCTTTAACTGCATACAATCCATCCTGTGCAGTGACTGTCAATATGGCAATCATTCTGTTTTCAGGATTTATTAAAAGAGAGGAATTATGTAATAAGCGATTCAACCATCCATTGATGTAATTATGACTTGTGAGATAAAACGCTCTATTTAGAGAATAAAGAGTCATTCTAGTGCTAAAGTAACAAAAGAAAACCAGCACTTCCAGGAGTGCGTTTATTCCATTCTAACACAGTTCTGTAATCAATTCAGATCATCACAACCACAAGAGCACATAATCAAGTCTCTCATGGTACCTGTCAGCAACATATTGTTTACAAGCAAATTTAGAAGTCTAAATGTAGGAAAGCATTTAAAAAGTCTATAAACATTTATGTAGAACCATACTGCAGACTCCTCAAGACATCCGCATAGAGCTGCCATGTATGACACAGGATCTATGAGAGGTCTCTGAAGTGGCCTCTTGGGATCAGGCCAGACACGCCGGTGTGTATGAAGTGCCCTGGAGACCCAACCTCAAGCACATGAATTAATCTGTACAGGGTGTCCAGTTCCTAACCAATAAATACCCAGTGCCACTGGGAGGTGGTGGGGTGTCTGACACTCTGAGGCAGAGCAGACCAGCATGGTACTACGTTCACACCAGCCCTGCCCTGTCCTGGTGTAGCAGCTGTAGCCCAGGTGAGGCTCCCCACAGCCCCTGAAGCGACACTGCGGAGCCTGTTTCCAGACACCTGAACCCTGCTCTGTGCTGCCAGCTGTGAGCTAACTGTCCGTGCACGGAGACAGCGCATTTCTAGGGCTTACAACTGGGATTAAAGTAGCATTTAGTTCAATGTGAGATGCCATCGTGTGTCCCTCCTGGCTGATCTAAAGAGGCATATTTTTTTCTGAGGTCCTGTCTGCAAGTTTCATGTGTATCCATAGGATACTAGGCTGTAGGACAGCCCAAGTGGCACTAGGTCAGTGTATGTGTAACACCTGAATTACTCCCCAGTGTTTAGACACCACATTTGTCTGTCTGCACCCTCATGCTGAGCTTCACCTCGCTCTGCCCTGGCCCTGACAGCAAGGAGGAGACTGAGGGGAGGTGGGGTGGGACAGGATGGTGAGGGGCCGTGAGGTGACCACAGCCCCAGGGGAGAGGCTGTCCCCACACAGACAGGAGTGACAGCGGGCTCTCCATGTTGGCTGGTTTCCCCATGGGCCTGAGTTATGGGGTTTGTCCATCCCACTGCGTTTGATCAAGGCTGAAGAGTGACACCCCTTTTTCCCCAGGCAGCCAAGAGCTTGGACTTCCTTCAGCTCTGGAACACCTGGTGACATGGTGACAGTAGGAGAGAGAGCAGAACGCTGGTGGTTGCCGTGTGACGGGGTTGGTGCAGGGAACCCAGGACGGGCACAGGAAGGGCTGCGCGGTGCCGGCCCAGAGTGGAGGCGAGCAGGCGGGTGAGTGAGGGATGAGGCGAGAGGCAGGAGAAGGGGAGGGAGGGGAAGGCAGGTCTCCTGGGCCCAGGCAGGGAGGTGGGGGTTGCCTGTGCCGCGACAGATGGCGGCTGCTCCTCCTTTGTCTTCCAGAGAGCCAGGAAAAGACCATGGGACACTCCGTTCTCAGCCACACAACCAGACACTTGACGCCTTCTGCAAGGACACTGACAAAAAGGTGGGGAATCAAGAGTCTGGCAGAGCCTTGGAATCAGGTGGCCCAGAGTCAGCCAGGGTGGTTGCCCCTTTGTTTGTTCTCTTGTCTTTTCCAGCCACAGACCCAGAGAGGGACAGGACCAGGCTATGGCGCACTGCCGTCCTCAGCCGCATATCCAGAGATTCAATACCTTCTGCCAGGACACGGACACAAAGTTAGGGCATGAGAAGTCTGGCAGAGCCCTAGGAAAGGGCTTCCCATGGTGAGCCAGGGTGATTGCCCCTTTTTTTATGATTATGTTTTGCAGCCACAGACCAAGAGACATGACCAGATAGATCATTGCACAATCCCATCCTCACCCACACAGCCAGAGATTCAATACCTTCTGCAAGGACACGGACATACAGTTAAGGCATCAAGACTCTGGCAGAGCCTTGGGTAGGGGTTGCCCATGGTGAGCTAGGGTGGTTGACCCTTTTTTTGCTTTCATGTCTTTTGCAGCCACAGACCAAGAGACATGACCAGATAGATCATTGCATAATCCCATCCTCACCCACACCGCCAGAGATTCAATACCTTCTGCAAGGACACGAACAGAAAGTTAAGGCATTAAGAGTCTGGCAGAGCCTTGGAATTGTGTTTCCCATGGTGAGCCAGGGTGGTTGCCCCTTTTTTTATGATTCTATCTTTTGCAGTCACAGACCAAGAGACACGACCGTATTATGGCCACTCCCATCCTCGCCCACACAGCCAGAGATTCAATACCTTCTGCAAGGACACGAACAGAAAGTTAAGGCATTAAGAGTCTGGCAGAGCCTTGGAATTGTGTTTCCCATGGTGAGCCAGGGTGGTTGCCCCTTTTTTTATGATTCTATCTTTTGCAGTCACAGACCAAGAGACACGACCGTATTATGGCCACTCCCATCCTCGCCCACACAGCCAGAGATTCAATACCTTCTGCAAGGACACGAACAGAAAGTTAAGGCATTAAGAGTCTGGCAGAGCCTTGGAAACGGGTTGCCCATGGTGAGCCAGAGTGGTTGCCCCTTTGTTTGCTCTCATGTCTTTTGTAGCCATAGACCCAGACAGGGACACGACCAGACAAATGCACACCCCCGTTCTCAGAAACACAGCCATAGATTTGCTTCTTTCTGCAAGGACACGGACATACAGTTAAGGCATCAAGACTCTGGCAGAGCCTTGGGTAGGGGTTGCCCATGGTGAGCTAGGGTGGTTGACCCTTTTTTTGCTTTCATGTCTTTTGCAGCCACAGACCTAGACAGAGGCTGGACTAGAGCATGGCGGACTCCCATCCTCAGCTACACAGCCGAAGATTTGCTGCCTTGTACAAGNTGGTACAAGGACACTGACACAAAGTTAAGGCATCAAGAGAGTGGCAGAGCCTTGGAATCGGGTTGCCATGGTGAGCTAGATTGGTGGCCCCTTTACTCTCCTGTCATTTGCAGCCGCAGACTCAGAAAAGGACAGGACCAGACCTGGCGCACTCCCGTCCTCAGCCGAATAGGCAGAGATTTGCTTCCTTCTGCAAGGACACGGACATA
>VXBH01009657.1:0-22004 GCA_013400035.1 Rynchops niger
TATGGTTCTGTGATTCTGTGATTACCAGGAACAGGGGAGAGAACAACCTGTTACCTTCCTGTGCTTAACAGATGAGAAAAAGATAAACTGGGTAACTGAGAGAATTTTCTCTCTCGTCTGAGGTGGGAGCAGTGTGAAGAAAGGAGAGCAGTAAGAGCTGGAGGTGTGTGAGTGCCTTCCTCCCCCCTTGCTATGGGTCACAATCAGGAACCGCCAACAGAAACTTTTGCTTTTAGCATTGAGGGCTCAGAGGTTTTCTCATTGCACTGTTGCGTGTCTGTGTGGTACAAATCCACAAGTTTATTGCCGCTTTGTTCTTTTCTCTGAACTTTCGTACTGGAAGTGATTCCAGTCCTTCATGGCCACCATTTCTGCTGGTCCACATGGTGAGTAGCGGCAGCGGCCATTCTCCCCTGGAGCAAGGAGCCGTGGTGCCACCATGACCTGAAGAAGGTGACCTGAGACACTGAAAAGCACATAGAACCACAGAGTGGTTTGGGTGGGAAGGGACCTTTAAAGGCCACCCAGTGCCACCCCCTGCCCTGGGCAGGGACACCTCCCACCAGCCCGGGTTGCTCCAAGCCCCGTCCAACCTGGCCTTGAACCCCTCCAGGGATGGGGCAGCCACAGCTTCTCTGGGCACCCTGGGCCAGGGGCTCACCCCCCTCATCTTAATTATCGCCAGTGATTAGGTGTTGCACACAGCTGTGAGGTCCTGGCATCCTGCGGTTTTTGTCTTTTTCCAGTTTTTGAAAAACACCGTATTTTCACAAGATCTGCAGAAGCATTTGGTGTGAGTTTATTTTGCTGGAATACGATGGCATATTTTTAACTTTCCTGTTCATTCTGTCACTGCTGAGGAATGGTGTCTGCTGCTGTCACATCATAGGCATTTTTTTCCAAAATGACATAAATATACATTTAAAAAATGTAAAGATGTTTAACAGAAGACAGATTACATCTTTTCTTATAAAAGGGCTATAAAGCTGAACATGTTTGAAATGCATCTTTTCCTTGATTTTGCTATTCTGTTAGGTTTTGCATTTGAATCCGACACCTGCTCCATTGAATTTTCCTTCATTTTCCAGCCAAGGCAGCATGTTTCTGTTTTCTGCAGTCATCTTGATCACTGCCTCTTCAGAACTAGCATGTCTTCAGGAGTCTCCACGCCAGTGGTTGGGTTTGACTGATAACCCCATGGACATCTCGTTCATAGTCGGAGACTGAAGCTCCTTCCCAGGGTGTGGGCTGGGCTCCAGCCTGTCCCACCTGGGGGTCTGGGTCTCCTGCCCGGAGAGGGCTTCCTGCTGCACTGACATGCCTTTCTGGGGGAACCTTTGGTTCCTAAATGGTTCTGCTGCTTTGCAGAACCTGTTGGAGCGGGGCCAGAGGAGGCCGCGGAGATGCTGGGAGGGCTGGAGCCCCTCTGCTGGGAGGACAGGCTGAGAGAGCTGGGGGGGGTCAGCCTGGAGAAGAGAAGGCTCCGCGGAGACCTTCCAGCCCCTTCCAGTCCCTCAGGGGGCTCCAGGAGAGCTGGGGAGGGACTCTGGAGCAGGGAGGGGAGCCGTGGGACGAGGGGTGATGGCTTCAAACTAAAAGAGGGAAGATTTAGACTACATATAAGGAATAAGTTGTTTATTCTGAGGGGGGTGAGCCCCTGGCCCAGGTTGCCCAGAGAAGCTGTGGCTGCCCCATCCCTGGAGGGGTTCAAGGCCAGGTTGGACGGGGCTTGGAGCCACCTGGGCTGGTGGGAGGTGTCCCTGCCCAGGGCAGGGGGTGGCACTGGGGGTCTTTAAGGTCCCTTCCCACCCAAACCAGTCCGTGATGTGATGAGTAACTCGGGGCAGCTCTCTGCCATGTTCCCTAACAGCCTTCAGTCCCGGGGACCCTCCTCCCTCGCAGCACGTTTACTTTGGGCTCTGTTTTTTGCTGAACTGTTTTGGCCTCTGTTATCATTGAAGAGCTCAGAGTAGAAAGGCTTGGATGATGTACTTGTTTTGATTGCAGCTTTCCTTATTCTCCATGACAGAAGAAAATTTTTCCTTATTTTGAATTCTTTTTGCTCGTTCCCGTGGTAGGCTGTGAGGACATGCATTTTTTGCTGGCTGAGAGAAATCTCTTCTTGATTTCAGGCTGGTAGAAAGTTATTATGATATTTTCCAGCAAAATGAATAGGAACCTCCAAGTGGTTAGATGATAATTCTGGTTTTTGTTTTTTTTTTTTTAATTCTTTCTTATTCATCTGGTACATCGATCTTTAGTAGTAAGTTGTTCTCGCCTGTGCCTTGACGATGTGATATTGTCAAGGGAGTACGTTATGTCATCGTGTTATGGGATATTGTCAGTATTTATTTAAAAATGATTTCACATCTTACAATGCTTGTATTCACAGTCGAGTTTCTGGGAATGCTGCTGTTATTCTGGGACAGAATATGGAGCGTGTTATAATTCCTTTTATGCTTGAAAAAGGAGCTGAGACTTTCTTTTCAGCACTGAAGCTATTGATGCTGACGCCAAGCAAATTTCAGTTAAGAATCTCCTTTTTATGACCGAGATAGTAATGGAACAACCAACCAGGGGGAGTTGTTGTGACTTTTTCTCTTTGATGCCTTAGACCCAAACTTGTTGAAATTAGGCTTCAGGCAAACGCAAATGACTCGTCTTCATGCTGGGGTAAGTGGACGAAATTTAAATTTTTGGTTTGTTTTGGGTTTATATGCATGGCGTCAGATTACGTGGTGGGATAATCTCTGTTATAATTTATACGCCGTACGACAATTTTTCTTTTAGTTCAAAACGAACAGGAGTTCGCGTGTTGGTTAGGTCTTGTATTCTGGTCGGTCTTTATTTCTCTTCCTCCCTCTCTGCCGCTCTTGCCTTTCCTCCTGCCTTTCCGACTTCCCCAGCTCCTCGGTGTTGCCGGGGTCTCGCTGCCCGAGGCTGCTCCGTGCCCCGGCTCTTCCATTTGCTGGTGGTGCTGGAGCCCGGGATCCCGCTGGAATAGGAGGGTATCTGATCTGCTGAAAACTTTAAAATCACTAATGTCTGTGTGGCAAATAACCGGGGACCCGGAATTCTATGAAGGAGACAAACTATTCCGTCCCGTCGTTAATCCGGGGGGGACGTGCCGTAGCTGGCTGGGGGCAGCCTCGTTAGACAGCCACACTCTGGAAATCAGCCTTTTAATCTCAGCGTGGCGTTCCTTTTGTCGTGCTTGCGCTCCTCTGGATGAATATTGTATTTCGAAGAGGTAAGTTTTGGCCTTTCCTGTTAGTTCATTCAGGGGGAAGAGGGCAGCGAAATGTAAAGTGTTGTTTGTTAAAAAACTTGGCGTCTGCGTCGGTGTGCTGCTGCTGGCTGACGGGGCAAGGGGCACGTCCGTCCCTTCACCTGCAAACAGCTCAAAATGGGTCAGATGTATTAAAAAAAAAAAGAAAAAACAAAAAAGAAAAAAATAAAGATCCCCAGTCCTTTTGTATCGGGACAATTCACCCTTGACCGCCTTATCCATCCCAAAGAGGTTTTGTCGGCGGTGCCGGGAGATGCCGTGTCACGTGGCGGCTCGGTTTCCGTAGAGACGGCGCGGTGCCGGGATGCTGCTGCGGGATGCTGGCTTGGCGGAGGACCGGGGAGGCGTTCGCCGCCGCCGCACAGGTTTGCCGGGTTTGCGTTCGTTGCTTTGGCGTGAAAGCGTTCGGCGGGTCTCTGCCTGCCGTCGGGGCACGGGGAGGGGGGAGAACTTCTGTGGGTGCCGCCGAGAACGTCGTCCCGCTCCTCAGCGAGGGTTTGCGGGGAAGCGGGACGGCGGGGAGGAGCGGCAGCGGGGCCCTGCGCCCTGCTTTCAGTTCTTGCTGGCTGTCCCTACCAGGGCGCCGGAGCAGCTCCGGGGGATGTCGCACCGGACGCTTCCCTCCCCGCTCTCCCCTGAGTCATTCCGAACAGGGCAAGAACAAAGTCATTATGGAGCAGGAGCTCACTTTGATGCCTTGTTTACAATGGGAATTATTATTAATAGGTCATTCGCACCCAGGTGGCATTTTAGTGGGAAACAGCAGAATTTACCGTGACGTTTTGTCACGAGAAGTAATACGCGTATTGCAATTTACTGGGAATAAATAGGCGTAACAACAAACTCCCGTTTGTGTCAGCCTCTCTGAGCAGTTGCTGCTATTCCCTTTCCGTGCTAGAGAGAGCAGCCAGCTGAAGAACGCTCTGTACTGGTTTTGTTAGGGATGCTGCAGGCAAATAAATTGGCTATTACATAAAAAAAAAAAAAAAAAAAGAGAAGACTTGATTTTAAAATTGCTCAGAAACAATACATTGTCTGTATTTTCACTAGGTGTTACCGTAGTGCTCAGGGATTTATTGTCCTCTACTCGTCTTTCTGTAAAATCTCAAATATCTGTATATATTTTCAGGTTTGTGATTGGTTTTTAACTTCTTAGCATGTTTCATTTCTTTCCGATCATCCTAAGAGAAGCATACACCTTGAACTATTTTTTTTTAATTGCTACGAAGTCTGTAAAATGGAAATAGTCTGTCTGTCCTTCCTGCTGCTGAAATAACCTCAGTTTGCAGGTTTTTGGAGGACAGAGCAAAAAGATGAAAGCTCTGAGCCCCTGCCGGGGCGCGGCGAAGCCGGGCTGAGCGGCGGGAGGTCGTTAGCCGTGATCCCGGCCAAACGCGCTCCAAATGCTTCCCTTTGGCAAATCTCTCGGCTCCTATTTTGGGGTTGTACGTTTTGAACCTGAATGGTTGTTGGATTAGACGTTGTTAATTATTTTTTCTGCCTTCCTTTGCATCGAGGTAGCTTTTGGCTGGTTTTACGACTCAGTGGCATTAGGGAAATGAGTCACAGTTACAAAACAGACGTAAAAGCTCCATAAAGGCGTGTAGAAAACTTCACTTCTAAAGGGAAGCAGAGATGGCATTGCTCATTCCTAGTCCACAAATAAAAAAAAAAAACATTCTTGGATAGTATAAGAACAGGAATTGGCTCCTTTCTACTGTTTAAAATAACAGAGAGAACAAAGTAATTAATCCGTAATATATACGTGCACCTTTTCTTGAAAGTTGCTCACATGATTTGCACGCGAATGGGGCGGTGAGATCCGATTAATACTAGAGTTGTTATGTTCCGTTTTCATAGGAAAAAGAGCATTGGCTCAGCGTATCCACGGATGTATTTGCCCTTGGTGCTCTCATTGGAGAAGTGTTAGTGGCTATTTTTAAACAATTCCTGATTTTTTCCTTATAAATACGCTGTCAGAAAGTAGCCTGGCACAGTGAGGAGCTGCTGAGAGTCAGCTCCGGCTTGGAATTTACCGACGTCCGTGCAGAGTAAGTGTTTGTGCCTTCCTGAAACTGTACTCAGATACTGTATTTTAATTACAGTGCAACAATTCCTTAGAAATATTTGAACGACATTATAATCTGGATATCTCCAGGAGCCGGGGGAGAGCTCCAGGGAATTTTGCAGCTGGTTCTCTGCCATTCAGGGGCAGCCGCAAGCGCGTCTCCACTCTCAAGTTTGTTTCCTCTGCACAATTAATTGGTTTGTGCGTCCCAGAAATGCAAGTTACTCCCATTTCTCGGGTTTTTTTGTTGTTCCCTGCTCAGAAAAGAGACGGAGCGAGTACCAGAAAATTAAATCTCTCTTCTTTACTGAAAGTGCACTTTGACTTTAAACGGGCTGTATTTTTTATTTAACAGTAGAAATAATGCGTAACAATTTCCCACGTTTTGCAGGAGTTTTTTGTTAGTTTATGGGGGGATCTCAAGGCTAAGATCAAAGACAAGCCAAGCGACTTTTTGAAAAGCTGCCTCACGTAACCCCGGAGTGCGATCCAGCTCCGTTTCAACAGCAGCAAAGCTCCTTTGGATGAACGGCAGCTAAATTTGTGGCACTTTTAAATGTCTGTTTTTCCAGAGCAGAGTCTGGGCTGCTTTTTCCTTGCTGTTTCCTCGGCACGACCGGCTCAATCCATGAAGACAACCCAGCATTGTGCAGCCCGAGTCCATGCCTTCAGCTTTGTTGCTCCGTTCATGGACTCTCAGCTCCCAGCGCCGCTACGGCTCTATCCGCCCACTTCCATAGAAATAAGCGTCTTTAGTCCCGTCCTGCTGTCAGTTCTCTGCAGCCCTTACTCGTGCAGAGCTGTGGCTCGGGCATCGCTCGCAGCACGGCATCGCGCTCGCTGCCTGCGGAAAACACTTGCGCCGCCGTCCCTGAAAGCGGAATTGGTCTCTGCGACTCTGCGCAAAGCACAGGTGGGACCAACCTGAGCTGCTTTGGTTCCAAGTCCCACCTGCCTGGGCGACAGAACGCCCTTCTTGTCTGAAATTGAAGAAATCTGAAATAGTTTCAGAATAGAGCTAGAACTCCAACAATTCAACTCTCCTTAAAAATTTCTCGTTGTAGCAGCATGTTTTAATTATCAGTTTCCTGATGTAAAGCAAAGTAAGACTTTAAACTATTTATGCAATCGTAGAATCATTTAGGTTGGAGAAGACCTTTAAGGTCATCAAGTCCAACCATCGACCCAACACTGCCAAGGCCACCACTACCCCATGTCCCTCAGCACCGCGTCTGCCCGGCTTTTCCATCCCTCCAGGGATGGCGACTCCACCACTGCCCTGGGCAGCCTCTTCCAACGCTTCACAACCCTTTCAGTGTAAAAATTGTTCCCAATATCCATCCTAAACCTCCCCTGGCGCAGCTTGAAGCTGTTTCCTCTTGTCCCATCACTTGCTACTCTCCATCCTTCACCGCCTTCCCCCCTTTACAAGGAGGGAGGGGCTGGTGTCTTGTTTCTTAATCCTACCCAAGATTAAAAAAAAAAAAAACAAAACAAAAAACACAAAACCCTCTAAGGAAAGATTTAATATATTTTTGGATTGTGCATAATACCTCTCAAAAACGTATTTAATATTATCAAATATTCTCCTACAGAAGCGGCCAGGAACCCTCCTGTCTTTTCTAGGTGAACATAGTGTCCCAGCGCGGTTTTCAGCCTGGAGCTGAAACGTTGCCTCCTAAGTCCTGCTGCCAAGAGGCACCAGAAACCTTGGGTTGATCCTGGAGCCCGGCCAGGGCCAGTGCGGGCTTCAAGGAGCTAAACCTGGCTGCTCGGCTGCGGCCAGGGCGGCTCTGCGGGGCTTCTACGGCTGCAGACCCGGCCGCGAGGTTTCGATGTAAAGTCGGTGAAAAGGAAAGAAAAGCCCAAAAGAAAAAGAACAAACCCTTCTTAAAATGCAGTGATTTTTATTTCCGAGGTCTGGATTGCGCGCTCTGCAGCAGCTTCCCACGGCACTGCTCAGACCTTGCTTTGTGACTCCACACATTCAGTCTCTCTTGAGATTCCGTTGTGCCAGTGTCCCGCACGACGAGAAGGTACAGCGTAGCAGGCAACGAACGGTGGGTTGCGTTGGTCCGTCCTGCGGAAGGGACCCGCCGCCTTGCAGCACCTCCCGCTCCGTTGGTGGCGCTAAGATGGGCCCCAGCTGCCCTCCAAATCCAACCTTCAGCTGGCGTGTTCTGCCTCCTGGATTCTTACCTCTGTGTCTGATGGATTTGCTTGTGTCATAGATTCGTCTTCAGTCATTGGAAGAAATCCCGCAGGTATATGGCAAACAAGAGCTTCCAAAACTTCTCCTCCTGTGAAGTTTTTCCCTCATGTTTTGGGGCAAAAGAGCTCAAAACACAGAGGCGCGGACGTTGCTGCAATTGTTCCCTGATTCAGAGTTCACAGAGTCCAAAGGAATCATCACAGATGTTTAACCTCAACCACAAGCACAACAGAGATCAGATCTCTTTAAATTACTTCCTGTGCAAAGTAGAAAATACCAACAAAAAATCGGGCATTTTATAGAAAGCATTGCAATTCCTGCTCTGAGGAGCGGGCCACAGCCCTGGGGGGAGTTCCTGGGCTTTGGTGCACTTTGGTCATTGCCGTTCCGGCTCTTTGGGTTTAGTTCTGTCTGTTCTTGTGTGCCGCGGTTTGGTTTTATTAGAAATGCGCAAATTTATGTGTCGGTTGCCATCAAATCACCACATAATCGGCTGCTAAATAGGAGGTTTGGAATTAGGATGGCCTCTGTGAAAAGCGTGTTTTCCGGCTCGTTCCTGCGTTCCCTTGCTCAGCCATCCCTGCTTTTCAGCCTCCCTCTTGAGCTGTAGTTCCTAAAATCGGGTGCAGTTCCGTGAGTATTCCTACAGAGCCAAATGCGACAGCGGCCGCCCGGCGCGCAGAGCTGCTCTCCTCCTTTCGCCCGTGGTGGCTGCGTTTGGCTCCAGCCCCACGCCCGGGATCCTTCCTTCGCCCGCGGCCGGCCGCCCTCCTGCCCTCTACAGCCATTTTCCCAAGATGGAGCCTGTTTGTGTCCCCAGTCTGTTAATTCTGTGAAAAGGGGTAATTCTAGCACCCCCTTCTTTGCTTTCTCTTGTGAACTTTTAATTTTTCATTATCAGCTGTTGCATTTTAAGTAGGTTGTCCTTTTCTTCATCGGTCTGCCCTGGGTGCCTCCTGTTGAAGAGCTGTACTGATCTTATATTCTGCTTGTATTCAGGTATGGAGTCGGAGGGAAAAGGCAGCAGGAGATCATTATTTAGATCTGAATAATAAATAATGGGCCTTATTTATGGTTTTGATTATATACAATACACTGTACAGAAGAGATCATTCTTTCGTTTCCACCTACTTAATGATAGTTTTTGAGTAATTGGAGGATAGGAGTTCAAACAGCAAATAACAGTGAAAGAATTACCCTCTGAAACAGTAGAACAAATTTGTTCAGTAGAGACCATTGGACAGAAAATTCGCCCATCCGGTGCTCGCTGGTATCAAATGTGTGGTGTCACCTACTCACGTCGGAGCTGATGAATTCCAAAGCAAGTGGGTACCTGACACAGTTAACTCCCACAAGTGTTTCAAGTAATCGTTGAACTCTTCAGGCACATAGAGTGCAATAGCAAGGGCAATGTCTAAGTAAGAAGTCTGAAACCATTTTCACCCGATCTTATTTAAAAGTCGTCCTGTGGACTGTTCTGAAGCTGTTTGAAGCTTCAGCATCCCGCAGCATTCCACAATATTGCTGTCTGCTCCCTTCTCTTCTATTCTGATGACCGTCTCTGTTGCACAGTTAGCCCGCGTTACGTACCTTGTCCGCCCCAGAGTCCTCGCCATTTGCACACGAAGCTCTGAAATACATCGCAATGTGTTCTTTGAAACAGCGTTCTCTTGCCTAGCATGGGTCAAAGCTTTCACTTTTAGACGTTCTTTAATGTATTTTGGCTAGTTAGTAGCCAGTGCTTGTGTAAAGTCAATGTGCATGAACCTTGTTTGGTCTGGTCTTCCCAGCTGCTTGCTCAGCACTCACCCCCTGAGCAGGTGTAGGTTTCTAACCATAGAATATCTCAAGTTGGAAGGGACCCATGAGGACCATTGACCCCAAGTCCATTGATGTTAGTGAGTGCCTTGGTGCAGACTGCTGTGTTTCTGCCCATCATCCCAGCTCAGACTGATCAAAGCCTGTGGTGTAAAAAGAGAAGGCCGCCTGACTGTGGATGGAGCGTGTGAGGGTGGTTGAGCACTGGCGTAGGTTGCTCAGAGAGGTGGTGGAGGCTCCATCCTTGGAGATGTTAGGACTTGGCAACCTGCTGTGGCTGATCCAGCTTGGGCAGGGAGGCTGGATTAGGTCATCTCAAGAGGTTCCTTCCAGCCTCAATGATCCTGTCATCTGAAGTAGCCAACTGCAGGAACCAGCTTCAAGATGCCAGGGGCAGGGTGGTCAAGGAGGCTGTTGAGCAGTGCCAGAAACCATCGGTTTCTCCCAGTTCTCAGTTACCTGTCCGCTACCGCTGCTCCTGGGGTTGGCCTGGATTATTGCCGCTGATCAAACACCATCCCCTGGCAGATTTCCGATTAAATGCTGGGTGGCTTTGATATCAGAGAGAAACTGAAGATGCGAAGTCAAGGGAATAAGCCCTTGATCAAGTCCTGGTGCTGCGTAACCTGTTAATTTGAGTGTGCCTGGGACCATCAGGAAGAACTTCTTTGGTGTGTGGGGGGCGAGCCCCTGGCCCAGGTTGCCCAGAGAAGCTGTGGCTGCCCCATCCCTGGAGGGGTTCAAGGCCAGGTTGGACGGGGCTTGGAGCAACCTGGGCTGGTGGGAGGTGTCCCTGCCCAGGGCAGGGGGTGGCACTGGGTGGCCTTTAAGGTCCCTTCAACCCAAACCATTCTGTGGTTCTATGATCCTAGTCTCTTATTGAATCAGCTGTTGGAACAGGAAAGAAAGGACGTGTTTTTGGGGGCACAACCTTGCTTCTGTCGCTTCAAAGCAGCAGAGAATTTGTCTTTCAGGGACCACTGGGTGGCCCTGCTACCCGAGGGGGATGGTCCTTACCGTGGTGACTTCAGTCCTTACTGTTCTTTGGAGAAGTCTTTGTGGTCTCTCCTGAGAACCAAAGCCGAGGTAGAGCAGGGAACGTTATTGTGCTGTTATCAACATGTACTGTCATGGTTATGGAATAGGATGTGATAAAAGCAGGTCACGCTTCTCTTGCTTTGAATCCTTCACGATACGTTATAATAGAAAGAGATTAGTTTTGACACGGTTGTGCGTGGGAGTCTCGCACCGGACTTCCAGGGAGCTGCTCAGGCATTTCTTTGCTGCTCCGAGAATGCCGTGCAGTAGGAATCAAGAATTACGTTAAATCACTTTGCGCTTTATAGTCAATGTCTTTCTCATCTGGAGGGAAGTGCTAAGCAGAAAGCGTTAATAGTGCCTGTGCTGTTAGGAACAAACAAGTCGACTGAATTCGAATGACTTGTACTTCCCAAACTGCTATGCGAGAAATAATAAAGTTCCCAGATGAAGGAATCAATCTCACTTTATTGCTTTTTCCAGCTGAGCCCTTATCTGAGAGGAGGGGAAGGATTGCCGTGGGGTGGTCTCGTTTTTACAGGTTTATGCAACTGTGTTTCACCGGCCGTTAGTTATCGTTTATGGTGGGGTTTTCAGTTATGAGATTAGGGTTCCCTGTGGATGTGGTCGCTCTTCCTTTGTTACTGTCCCTCTGCTTCACTTCAAGCCGGTCTCGCTGATGCTGTCAGGGTCTGGGCTGCCGCGTCTGCCGCCTGTGATGCCAGCCTGCCTGGCACCTAGGAATGCTTTGTGTTAGCCCTCGCCGACTAACCTCCACACAGCCGTCTGTTCTCCTTTAAATCTATCCTTAAAATTCCATCAGCGTGCCTGTAAATAATAATAATAATTATTATTATTATTAACAACAATAATAAAAGTAGTAATACTAATAATCATCATCAGAAACTATGGTCAACCACTGCGTAGCATCGTGTGGTGTAATGCCAGTACGATTTTTCGGTTTCATGTATCTAATATATCGAATATAACCTCTGGTTTCTGCCCACCCTCGTGCGTCGGTCCAGCCTTAGCCGTAATTCTTTGTAATTCTCTTTGCACAAAGAAGGACGACCCGGGCTGTCGGTGGGGTTCCTGAGCAGCGTCAAAAGGACTGATAATTTCTGTTACAAAATCTTTCTGGTTTAGAAATTCTCAGGTGACAGAGCAAAAACTCGGCTTCAAAGTTAGCAAATGTGTAGCTGTTCAGTTTGTAGCTCTGGGAATAAAATAGCTACGGTTTTAGAAAAAATGCCAAAAAAGAGTGATGGTTGTCATGCCGTTATCCCCATTAATTCCACCCCTAATTAAGAAGTCGCTTAATTCCAGGCATTATTATATGAGAATTAAACAAACACTGACATTTATTACAGTGCTAATCAGCGCACCTGAATAATTCTGTCTTTTTTTGCTCTATGTGATACCCACCCCGGCTCCTGCACCCGAAACACGGCATAAAGGTGGGAAGTGTCGTCAGTTCCGTTTGACACGGACACTTTTAACTCCCGCTGCTTGAAATCCTGCCCCGGCCCCGGACCCCCCAGACCCTCCTTCGCTGTCCTTCCTGAGGGGCAGCGCCGTTTTTCGGATTTGGGGATTTCAGGTGTCAGTCTTCGCCTTCAGACCCATCGATTCCAGATCTGACGGAGCACGCTTGCTTTCTTTTTTCTTCCCCCTTTTTTTTCTCCGTGGCTGCCGTGGCAGCCCTTAACCCCCAAGTACGGATCGCTTTGCCCGAGCTCTGCATTTTCCGAGTCTCTGTGCCCTGACGGAAGCACATAAATAATGTGCTTTGCCGCACATCAGCAGCCTCAGATGGGAGAGCCCTTCGGAGCGGAAGGCGGTTTGGTAAATTTTGTTTACCGTTGCTTTTTTGTAAAGGTGCCTTTGCAGCGTGATTGTCCAGCACAGCAAAAAGCCTCAAGACCTTGTTCCTCTTATTTATTGAGATTTTTGACTTCTGAGATCTCAGAATCGTCCTGGTTTTGTTCTGGACCTCCACCAACCAAGTCTGCAGGAAGACAAGCAAGTAATTAGACCTAGGCTTAATTGTGCAGTTCTCCAGAATGCATAATGGTTGGTTTTCCTGCTTAGGAAAAGTGTTGACACAAAATAGCGGTGACTGATCTATTTCTTGTTTCTCATTTTTAGACAAATTAGTCTTGTATTTAGACAAGATCACTGAGAACAGATGTGACAGCAGCTTCACTTACAGCTGGGTCTCATGGGGTTTACTGCAGGCAGGAGACAGGAGTTAATAAGAGTAAATGCTAGCGATAGGGAGAAGTGAGGATCTTTGCTGATTTTATTAGAATTATGGTAATTACCCATAAAAGCTTGTTGACACGTTGAGGAGGGTGAACAAAAGATGGTCTAAGGTGATCTTGTGATCTCAGAACAAAATATCATCCATCCTGGGTTAGACCAAAAAGCCGTTTAGTCCAATACCTTGTCTCCAGTAGTAGCCAAAACTGGACAGTGAGAGAGGGAGCCGGTCACGGCAGGAGAGACAGCGGTAATATTCGTACGTAAATATGTTTGGAAAAAATGAAGGAGGATGAGCAAGTGCCAGGGCTGGAAGGCTCAAACTTGAGATACCTTCTATAAAGATGATTCAAGGTGTTTTAGCTTCAGAATTAAATTCAGGACATTTGTTAAAAAAAAAAAAAAAAATTATGTGGGCGAGTAAATTGTTTGAAATGGCTCCTAAGTGACGGCATACCTGCGTTGTTCTGTCCGGTCTGTATTCCTCCCTTCCCAAATTTGTGCTGAACACGGAGGACTCTGGGGATCCCTGTTCTCAAGCCCTCCCCAAATCTCTGCTGTTTGTGTTCTGAGAGCACGTGCCGCGGCTGCGTGATGCTTCGGTGCGTGAAAGCGCGCGCTCCCCGCTGGGAGGCTGAACAGACGGAACCTGAGGAGTCCGCGATAGCACGAGTACCCAAAGCTGGGACTTCCCTTCTGAGTGGCCCTGCCCAAAGGAGCCCCATCATTAGATGCTTCTCCCAGCACCGCTGTCACGATGGGTCCTTGTCCTGGCTTTGAGCCCATACTGCTGGTATTTCATAGAATCACAGAACCACAGAATCCCCTGGGCTGGAAGGGACCTTTCAGACCATCGAGTCCAACCATCGACCCAACACTGCCAAGGCCACCACTACCCCATGTCCCTCAGCACCGCGTCTGCCCGGCTTTTCCATCCCTCCAGGGATGGCGACTCCACCACTGCCCTGGGCAGCCTCTTCCAACGCTCCACAACCCTTCCCATGAGGAAATTGTTCCCAATATCCATCCTAAACCTCCCCTGGCGCAACCTGAGGCCGTCTCCTCTTGTGCCATGGCCTGTTCCTTGGGAGAAGAGCCCGACCCCCCCTGGCTGCCCCCTCCTTTCAGGGAGCTGTAGAGAGCGAGAAGGTCTCCCCTCAGCCCCCTTGTCTCCCGGCTGAACACCACCAGCTCCCTCAGCCGCTCCTCACCAGACTTGTGCTCCAGACCCCTCACCAGCTCCGTTGCCCTTCTCTGGACACACTCCAGCCCCTCCAGGTCTTTCTTCAATGTCTGTATTTCCTCAGTTATTTCTGGTTACCGGGCGAGGGGTAGAATTCCAGACATTGTGACTGAACGAGGGAGCACCTGCTTCAGTGCGAATTTTAGTTTTGCAAAGGACACCGTCATGTTTTTCAAGCTCCTGAAAGTTTACGCGATCTGCGCCTTGGACCTCGCGTGCGGGAGGGCGTAAAGACTGCGCTGTCGTGCTTTGTGCTCCCCGGCACGGGCTGCTCTCTGCCCGCGTCGCCTCCTGGAAGCGGTGGGGAAAAAGAGAGATTTTAAGGAGTTTGATTTCTCAGGTTCTGTGGTGCCACCTTTGTCCCAGCTCTTGGGTACCCGAAAGATTTCGCTTATTTTTAGCTGCTTTTATTCCCAAGAGTACCCCGGGCTGACTGAACACGCCTTGAATGCCAGGTGAGTTAAACCTGGAAAATCAAACCTAACACGACAGAAGAAGTTTTGAAAGAAAGTTGTAAGCTGTTCTTGATGTACATCGACGTTGTTTTTATATCTCGGCTACAACTGAGGGCAGAAGGTCCTCTCAGTGCCTCTTCTGGGTGTCTCTGCCCCTGTTGTTCTGGGGGTTCCTCCTGCCTCAAGTGTCCAGATAGTCACGTTTTTGGGTGATATTATTGAGGCAGAAAAATCTCTCCTCAGTAGCTGATTCGAGCGTATTTGTCTGTCTTCGTTATGTTGATGGGCTGTAGCAGATGCTGACAATCACGAGCATCTCGGAAGGGGAATTCGGTTCCGTTCCGTTTAAACCAGAAGTTTTGGTGCGATCAGGTCGACCTGTGCTGAAAGCCCCAGGTTCCTAAAAGCCGCTCTCGTTGCTGCGGTGGGATTGTGGCCCTGCTTCCAGCATCCTCCTGCTTGCACGAGCAATACCATTTTCCTGTCACGGTTATACAGGAAAATATATATATATAGTGCCATCTTGACGGAGTTACAGTTTTTTTAAAAGACTTACCCTAAAAATGTATAAATGCCCTCAAGAAATTCTCTCTGCTGGGAATGGCTTTGTTGTCTGTAATAGAGAAGACAAAATTGTGCTATTAGAAATCTTTTAACCAGGTGTTTGTATTTAATTTTTTTCTTTGCGTTTATCCCCGTTAGCAAGGATTTAGCTGGAAAATGGAGGACTGGTATTTGCAGAACTGGAACGAACTTGTGGAAATGTCTCATAATGATACTAAAACCAGATTGCGAATGGCGAATGGCATCCACTTTCTTACTAGAAGGGTCGTATAAAAACAATATTGTAATGAAATGAAGAATTACCCTGCGCTCGAGACAGTAGCCCCACGTAGGTGAGCTTCTGTGGGACAGTGGAAGCGCGCCCTCCTGTACGATTTGGTACCTGAAGGAAAAGCAATTCTGTGCAAACGCGTCCCGCGGGCGGTGGGTGCGCGTTCTCCTTTGCCCCGGGCACTGCTCAGCCCGCTGCGCCCGTCCCCGCGCTGAAACGCTGCACCAGGGGCTTAAATCCACCCACTGGGAATCCTGGGGGGGTGCGGAAACCCTTTGTCCCTCCCAAAGGCAAAACCCCAGCTGAGGCACACAGAGACTGTGGAAGGAGGTGCTGAAAAGCACGGTTTGGGATGCAAAAGCTGCTTCTGGTGCAGCCGCTCCCCTCCCTAGATTTACGGCGCGTGTGGCTGCACGACCCAAAGCTGGTACCGGAATCTTTGGGGAATAAATCGAGTTCCTGCAGCGTAGGCGTGGGCAGAGCATTCCTCACGTTTGGTCAAGAAGAAGTAAGTAGGGAGCTAAAGGGGCAGAGGGAAAGCACTATTCATTAACTGCTCGTTACCACAGGATGTGTTTGCGTGTTCACTAGCAAAATGAATGGCTCCCGTCCACCGCGGTGTGGCACGTCGGCGGCGTTCCAGTGAGTTATCGTCCCGTTTCTGCTTCTTTGTACAGTGAGAAGCTCGTTTTCCAAAGGAGCGCGTTCAGTAAATATCTTATGGCCAAATCATTTCTTGGTATAATGTTGTGTTTGGAGCAACGTTGACATCAGCCATGCCGCGTAACCATTTCTGGGCGAATCTGTCCTGAGCGAGGACTGAGAACCGAAGTGCTTTTGTACGTGGAGGGGGAGCACGCTAAGCCGTACGGGGAATATATTCTTTGGGATGTTACATGTTTGACAACCAGGTGATTTTTTTTTTTTAATGGTTGGTTGATTCTCTGGATTACTGGGCTCTGAAATTCATGGAATGAGTTAAGCTAATGAGTCTTAATGCCATGCCTAGCGTTGGCACTAGGAGCAGGCTCGTGGCGGCCGCGCTGGGGACGTCGGGGAAGGCGAACGCTGCCGACGCTGTTGGGTCAGACACCTTCTGCACCCTGGCCTGCAGAAAACGGAACTTGGCCAGGATTAATCTCAGTACTATTTCTCTGGATATGTTCAGACCCCGCCGGGCCGGGATTCTCTGTAGCAGATCGTACTGAAAGTGAATGCTAAAACGGTGGGAATACAAGCCTGGGAAGAATTTAATTCCCGTTCCAAGAAAGCGTGTGGGAAGCGTGGCGTTTTGCCCCGTCAGGGTCTGCGCAAGCCCCGGGTTGTCCGTGGTGCAAATGGAGCTTTTGGCTCTGCACGGCCCGCCTGCGCAGCTCTGCAGGTCTCCTTCTGGTGGGTGAGTCTGGGTGTCAGTGGAGGATAAACGTCAGCAAATACTGATCCTGCGATGGAAACTGCAGCTCCGCTCTCCCGCGGCGTGGGCTGAGCGGCAGAAATGTCCAGGGACATCCCGCTGGGCTCCTCCTCCCGCTCCCTGCACGGCCGCGGCGGCACCGGGAACCTGCAAATAACGGGAGCGTCAGCCCCTGGCTGTGTCTTACGGGGCAGTAAGCAACACGAGGCTCCGTCCGTTTGTTTTTTCCGACTAACTTATTAAAATAAAAACCTAACAGGTGGTGTATGTGGCTGGTGTATAAATGATTCCTTGTTATAATAAATCTTGGCTTAATTTCGTTAAACGTTTCAAATAACTCCCTTAATTTAATGGTTCCTACATCTGCTTGCAGTGCCAGACCATGCCAAAGGTCACCTATGTAATGACAAATGTTAGTTTTGTCTTCATTTTAGTGCAACACATTAATTGTGAAAAGCAATTAGGCTGGAGCAGACCAAGCTCTTCAAGTATCTTTGGGCAAAGCAGTTTCTGCTGCTGCTCCTTGACCTGGAGTTGTCGCAGAGCACAGCGACGGCCTTTTCCCTGCCGTTGGTTTTGTTTCCTTTTTGTTTTTCGGGTTTTTTTGGTTTGTTTTTTAAATCACTAACTGGAATAAATATTTCTGTTTTAGCCCTCCTCGGCCTCTGACTAACATGAATGATGCCATGGTGACCCACATGTCCTCTGGAGCACCCACACCGACAAAAAGGTACGCGTGCCTTGCCGTAACGGTTGTTCATTTCTGTGAGAGGCAAAAAAAATACGGGAGTATGGATTTTGTATCACTAGGACTCTCCTAATGTATTTCAGATAACACCGCCACTTCAAATTGTGTGCGCAGCATTCGTAATGTCAGGAACTGTTTGCAGTGCTTCGTTTTGTGCTCTCTGAAGGGTGCTTTTCTTTCATTGGAATAGATGTTATTACACGAGTGTGCCTGAAGACATATCGAAAGAGCGCTAAAGACATCTGGGGTTTTCTTTTTAAATAGAGCCTTACTTGCAAAGCTGCGCCGAGGAAGGCTGGTTTTGTTGTATCGCAGGCTCCTCTGCTTACAAAAGGTCGTTCTGTTCCGCTGGAGACATCTCACGTGAGGCGTCTGCTGCGTTGCTGTCGTTAGCGCTGGTTCTCCTTCTCCCCGCCAAGCACGGCTGAGCTGCCAAAGGTCTTACGAGTTGCCCAAGTCTACTCGAGGCATTTAGGTTTGGGTTGAATTTGGGTTTGCATTTGCTTAATTATATATGCGTGAATTGTTGTATGGATGTACGTGTGTAGACATGCCAAAAACTAGCTGAATCCTGTATTTGCGCTTTTCTTTCTTGTCAAGGTCCGCTAGGGAGAACAGGAAGGTGGTTCACTGCGGGCTTCTCCCGTCCAAAGCTGTGAACGAGTTAATGTTCCCTGTGGGGAATGAGAAACCCAACTGTCGCTATGTTGGTGACGAGGTGGTGCTGGAGAGACAAGGCAGATCCCTCATTTTCGGCAGCAATCCTTCGAACGGAACTAAGCAGAGATCCGTGTAGTTTCCTTCTGCTTTCCGTGAGGCAGTCAGCTGTGTGTGCAGGTCTGAACTGGCTATGTTAAAATGTCTGTAAATCATTCTGTGTAGCGTCCACAAACACTGCACAAGGTGCAGGACACCGCGTGACTTCAGGTGTGGGATGTGGTGGAGTCCCCATCACTGGAGGTTTTTGAGATGCCATTGGAGGAGGTGTTAGATCGTCTCCTCTGGGCTCCCCTTCCCACGAAGGGCTGGACCGGGATCATCTCATGAGGTCCCTTCCAACCTGGGCTGCTCTGTGCTTCTCTGAAAATGCCTTTTGCTGAATGAGAAGCCAAGAGGCTGAGAGAGCAGACGGTTCCCAGAGCCGGTGCTTGACAGGGTGTTGACGTAGGCAATCCTTGAGCAGCATGACCCACAGTATCTTCTCATTTACTGGGTTTCAGGCAACCTTGTGGGCAAGGTCATAGAATGATAGAATGTGTTGGGTTGGAAGTGACCTCTAAAGGCCATCAGTCCAACCCCCTGCAGCGAGCAGGGACATCTTCAGCTAGATCAGGTTGCTCAGAGCCTCATCCAGCCTGGCCTTGGATGTCTCCAGGGATGGGGCCCCCTCTCTGGGCAACCTGGGCCAGTGTCTCACCACCCTCAGTGGGAAGAACTTCTTCCTAATGTCTCATCTAAACCCGCCCTGCTCTAGTTTAAACCATTGCCCCTCGTCCTATCGCTACATGCCCAAGGTCCCTACACTGTCTCTGCTTTTAGCCTCCGCTTGGCATCCATGTTTGTTCGCTGTAGCGCAGACGGCGATCCTCCTCCAGTTGCTGTCAGAGAAGCTCCTGCGTTAGGCAGACGTCTGTGCACACAAGCTTGAGACCTTCCCCGGGTAGCAATGTCTGCCGGGTTCTCCTGCGGCCGCCTCATCCTCTCGCGTGGAAGGTGGCACAGAATGGAATGGCGTAACCCTCCGTCAGTTCCGGCTCGGGAGCAGCAGTTAATGTGGGTACCGATCACCCAGTTCCTTCGTTTCCACTTCTTTGTTTAACCACCTTTTCCCATTTCCTTAATCCAAACTGGATAACTCACGTTTAAACAATCTCTGATTCCACATTGATCAGGACCGTCTCACCTGTCCGGCAGGGAGATCTGACGCCGGCCTGTCGTGGTCTGGCTCACCAGCGTTTCGCCTCTCTCCCCGGTGCTATCTCACGATTAGTTGCTGTGCAGGTCAGTGGGTGCGATAGGTGCCTTTTCGTCTCACGGAGTAATGTCGCCCCCAGAACCATCCACTCCTCTGCTGCTTTCCACGCAGAGACCTCTGCCTTTCTCAGGTTGTGTTATCTATGAAAATCGTGTCTGATCTGGAAGAAGAGGAGAGTGAAACCTGAGTGAAGACGATCCCCAGCGAGTGTCTGCGTGTTCCCTGCTTTGCCGGGAGACAGACTCCTGCAAAACTGAGGCTTAAGCACGGAATATTCTGGAGGATGGGCTCGGATGGAGGCGGCGAAGCTCTCCTCACGGATTCGCATTTCTCTTGCTGGTTTAGTTCAAGCAGACAGGAACACATACTGTATTAGTGAAAGAGCAAGTGAGAAGTTACCTCTATTGGCTTTACTGCCGAGAATTGCCAGAGTTGATCCTAAAATACATTTTACCTAAGGAAGCACTTCGCTTCCTTTTTTTTTTTTTTTACTTTTTTCTTTCTACTTTTTTCTTTCTCCTTTTTTCTTTTTTCTTTTTCTTTTTTCTTTTTTCTTTCTTCTTTCTTCTTTTTTCTCTTTTCCCCTTTTTTCTTTTTCCTTTTTTCCTTTTTCCTTTTTTCTTCTTTCCTTTCTCCTTTTTCTTTTCTTTTTTCTTGTTTCCTTGTTTCACTTTTTTTTCCTTTTTCTTTTCATGTCAACATCTGGAGGCACATTCGTGATAACGCCTTTCACATCATCGTCTGCCAGCTGTACTTCTCTTACTCGCTGGGCAGAGGCCCTACTGGTTCCCTTACTGGGAAGGGGGCTGCCCACATCAAGCACTAAGCCGAAATAAGAAGAGGGCTGGGTATTGCAACCTGACCCTTCCACTTGTTTTCTTGGCCACGTTGGCCTTACAATACACTGTTGAGATAAGGAATAATGGAACAGCATTTTTGTATGGGATAAATAAGGGAAAGAAAATCAACAGCTGATGGTGAGTAGATATTGGTGGGTAAAGTAGTGTTTAAGGTGAACACTAATTAGGTTGTGACAAGGTCTCTGCATTGTCAGGGGTTTTAAGGGTACAAGAATCGCACGCTGATACTGTGTTCTGTCACCCGTGATGCCAAGTAGGAGATGTTTAGGTAAGACTATAAGCAGCAAGTCATGAAGTCAAGTCTGTAAGTCAAATTTTGCTCTTGGTGTTCGCACTTGCTCCCCTCTGGCAGCACTCATCACTTCCTGGCTTGCAGCGTATACAGAGCCCACCGCTTCATGAACCCAGCATCCACACGGGAGTTCTGCATTTCAATTATGACCTGTTTAAGAAAACTCTTCCTTTTTTGCTGTAAAATTCACCTGTTAACCTTCTTCATGCTACATGATATTGTGTATATCCCGCCTGCTTCTAGCCAAAGAGTCCTTGTCTACTTCATTCTGCCTTGCCCAGAAGGTAACTCGGATCACACTCATTGTTCTTTCCAGTACCTCTGCTTCTTTCAACATTTCTTTTTAATCTGGGATGACCAGAACTACACTTAATAGTCAAATCCCAGCCTACTCTGGTGTCGCAGTCCCATATTCTTCTGCTTGTGCGAGTTGCAGGGATCCACATACCTCTTGTGAGCAGAGACTGTCCCAAAGGCACACAACTAAAGGAATCTTTCTCTTCTCTGATGGGCACAAGGTTACACGGAGATCTGGATTTGGTCACAAGAATCCCAGAAATACTGGATGTAGAAACTGCGGTGATCAAGGGAAACATAAATAGCTTTTCAACAGTGCTACCGAGATTTGTATTTTGACTAATGAGCACCTGACAGAATCAGCAGCACCCTTTGGCTTGGAGCATTTTCCTATTTATAAAGGAGCAAGGTCTCTCTTGCTGCCAGTCGTCCAAGAGAAGGTCAGGTAGACCAGAGATAATTCAGAAATAAGGACTTTGAGAAATCAGACCTGTTTGGACATACAGCATGTCATCTGCCTCTACGCACCCTGAAATTGTCAGCTACCAAGACTTGCTTAAAAGGTTCCTTGTGAGAACTGGTTGTCATTTGCTAGCTCAGACCTCACGCGTCTGTAGAAAGGAGCTGAGTGAGATCAGCAAAAAAGACTGGACGGTAAGAAAAATGTCAAGATAGACTGCTTCAGCCATGGGGGACGATCCTTGGTCACAGTTATTACCCAACACCATACCAGTTGATTGCAAGCAGCTCATATTTTCAAAAACATGCAGGCAACTAGAGGTGATTTCCCATTTAAAAGCACATAACTTTGCTGTAGTCTGATAAATACGTCATCCCCTCGGTGATTCAAAGGCACATTTTTGTATTTATTGCACTGAGGTAATTCAGGATGACGACCTCTATCACACGTATACTTTGCAGATACCATACCCAGCAAAGACTGAGAAAAGGAGTTGGAATAAATTTGGAATAAACACCAAAGAAACTACTTCATTCTGCAAAATCATAGAATCATTCAGGTTGGACAAGACCCTTGGGATCGTCGAGTCCAACCATCAGCCCCACTCTACAGAGTTCTCCCCTACACCACATCCCCCAACACCAAAACGACTCTTAAACACATTCAGGGATGGTGACTCCACCCCCTCCCCGGGCAGCCTATTCCAGTGTCCGACCACTCTTTCTGGGAAGAATTTTT
>VXBH01009657.1:28593-42757 GCA_013400035.1 Rynchops niger
TGTCAGGGGAGGTTTAGATTGGATATTAGGAGACATTTTTTCACTGAAAGGGTTATTAACCATTGGAAGAGGCTGCCCAGGGAGGTGGGGGATTCACCATCCCTGGAGGTGTTTAAAAAAAGGGTAGACGGGGTACTTAGGGACAGGGTTTAGAGGTGGCTTTTGTCAGGGTAGGGTAATGGTTGGACTTGATGATCTTAAAGGTCCCTTCCAACCTCAGCGATTCTATGATTTAAACAGATATCTAGATGCCTAAAGTATTTATTTTTAACCTGTGGTCTCAAATCCTATGGGTGCAATTGTGAGTCTGTGGGACGTGGGTTATGAGGAGGATGCATTAGGTGAGAGTGTGGAGGTGGGGGGGTGGGGGGGGGCTCAAGATCAAGAGGAAAACACCTGAATAAGATATAGAAGGAATGTTGGCTTTGGAGCCCAGATGTGAGAGGTGTTCCTCTCTTGCCGTTGGCCTGCGGACACCTCGGAGGGATGGCAGGAGCAGAATCATCCCAAGACAGCATGTGTCTGGTGGGAATGCTGGGCGGGAGCAGGAGACGCAGGACCTGCAGGTGCTTCATCCCGATGCTGCTTTGGTGGTATCTTCTAGCCTACTTCTGTTGTGAAAGCTTTGGTCTGCCTTTACACCACTTCTCACACCGGCGGCTTTCACCTTTTCTGTAGTTCTTTCCTTTCCCCAGTAGCGCTGCTCCAGTTTGTCTTGTGTGCTGCCGCTGAAGTGATACTTCTCATTCATTCCTGTTCCTCCTCCCTCCGGTTCAGGAAGGGATTCCCAATAGCTTCATTGCGATCTACCCACTGCAGAGCAGCGGGGATGCCAACGCCCTGCCAGGAGGGACAGGGACGGGGACGGGGAGCGGGGCTGTCCCTGCTCACAATCAGTCGTCTGGCTTGGAAGGGACCTTTCAGACCATGGAGTCACGCTGCAGGCAGAGCAGATCCGGAGCGCTGCACTTGTGAGAACTTGGATTTGCTCTCTCTCACCTTTCTTATCACTTTGAAACACTTGGTTTCTTCTTCAGTTCCTTTTCACTCCGTTTTGCCTTTTTTTTTTTTTTTTTTTTTTTATTTCCCCTAAGCTACCTGATTTTTGTCTGCTCCGAGATTTGGCATCCCAGTTCACATGTTAACGTCACCGAGTCAGAGAAACCGCGGACTGGTTGAGGTCGGAAGGGGCCTCTCGGGGCCGCCTGGTCCAGCCCCTGCTCAGGTGGGGTCAACCAGGCGTCCAGTTGGGCTTGGAAGAGCTCCGCAGCCGCAGCCTCTGCAGCCTCGCTGGGCAACCTGGGCGAGTGTTGGACCACCCTCGGAGGGAAAAAGTGGGGGGTTTGTCTTCAGGTGGAATTTCTTGTTTTGTGCCCGTGGCCTCTGGTCCTCAGCCTCTCCCCGCGGCAGAGTCGCTCCAGTCCCCCCGCACCCTGGCGGCCCCTCGCTGGGCTCTCTCCAGTCCCTCTGTGTCCCTCCTGGACTGGGGATCCCAGTGCTGAGCAGAGGGAAGGATGCCCTCCCCCACCTCTTGTTCAAGTCGTCTGTTTTTACGCTTCCAGATGTTCTTCCACGTGTTTGGTATAAGTTGCCTGATGAAGATTTTGATTTTTTTTAAAAGTAACTGAACAGCAGCATACATAATCAAACAGGATTTTTCACTGCTGTCCTTCTGCAGCCACGTTGCTGGCTCTTCGTTCCTCCCTGTTCTGGTGTCTCTTTAAATTCGAGTGCTACAAGATCATGATTTTCCCTGTGTTCTCTGCTTTAGCGGTGGCCACGTGGCACGCTGCTGCTGCTGGGCTGCGTTACAGCTCTCTCCATAATTATACCGGGTGATTTTCCAGCTTGGATGTACGCCCCGTCCTGCACATGAGGGCTGGAGGTGGGGGTCTGCGGAAATTAAGAGGTTGTTTCGAGCGTTCAAGGGAAGTGGTGGCTTCCCCACGACTCCACGTCTCCAAGCCAGACCCCATCCCAGGCTGAACGGAGCGCCGCGGGTCAGTCGGAAGCACGGCCTTGATTCAGAAATTACTGTGCTAAATTTCACAGGCTGTGTTATGCGGAGAGTGGCGGCAATTATCCTTTTTGACCTTAACATCTATTTAAATCAATCGTGGGAGAAAATAATGCGACAGAAAACGAGATCCCTCTAGATTATGTCCTGGCCACTTCGAAAAGCTCTTTGCCGCCTCAGTCACCAGAGCAGCCGTGTGCAATTTCGTAAAGACTTACAAAGTTGTGAGCCAGCACAATAGAAATGCACAGGGATTTCTTTGTGTGAGTTACAGCATTTTAAATAAATTGTCTATTTTACTTGGCTTTCCTGGTAGATTTTTGGAACAGAAATTAATTTAAGACACCAAAAGCACCGTTTCAATACCTTAATAATTTACGGCGTTGCTTATAAAGCTGCAGAGCCAAGTCTTAGCGCGTAAAATCTGGGGCAGGAGCCAGTGAAGCTTTCGGAGCCCGTTCTCGGTGTCGGGCAGCGGCGTGTTCGAGCCCCAGCCGTGACCGAGCACCCAGACGCTCAGCTGTTCCCCGCGGCAGCAGGACCAGGAGCATCCTCCAGCTCCCCGCGCGTTCCTTGGGCCTCGTTTCTCTTTCCCGCTTCATATTGCTTCAGAAAGAGCATGGTTAATGTTAGGTCTTGCTACCTTTTGACTATTGGCTTGCGTGGCGGAACCTGGTTCTGCGTGTGGTGGCTGTTGTTATATGAAGAGGGTCAGAAACATACTGTAAAATTACATTTTAATGCTGCTTTGAAGAATTCAGTTACAGCATGTGGCTAACCTGGGGGGAGGAGGTGGTGATTTGTCCTTGTGTCGTGGTTCTGTTTTACCTCAGACTAGGCAACCTTGATACCATCTTCTGAAAACTGAAAGATTCTGTGGTTATAGTATAATTCTGAGTTTCTCTACCAGAGATATATTCATCTTTTTTAAAAAAAAGCAGAAGAAAACAAGCCCTCAGCAGAGTGCCTGACGGCTCTCCGAACTCAGGCCACGTTAAGGGCCAGGCGTGTTTCTGGGAGATGCCTAAAAATTCTCTCGGAAGACGTCGATATGACTCGAGGTTCTGGAAAGTTCAGTTCTGAAGGCCTTTTTTCGGCAATGAACTTTCCCAGACTTCGGGTTTTTAAGGCATTTTCGGAGAGGCGCAAGTACAGCTGTGGCTGCATCTGCAGCAGAGAGGCCCCGAAGCGTCCCTGTCCCCACCAGCCGGCCATCCTTCAGGTGGCTGCGGCTGCCGTCTGTACGGACAAGGAACCGAGCTGCTTATCTTTTAAATTATGAAAGAAAAAAAAGGAGAAAAGAGAGAGGGTGGTGGTGTGGTGTCAAGAGCCGAGGCTATATGAAGCATTTTTGCTGAAACGGGTGTGTGGAAGTAAGTGGTATCTTCAGATTCCTGAACGCGTTATAAAGCAATCGGTCCGTGCCCATGTAGAGGGGTAGGGAGTAAAAACAGCTGGGACATCTATGTGGAGAACAAATCATGTCAAAGAATGGAAATTGGGTGGTTCTGCCTGGGTGGGTGGCCTCGTGAAGGAGGGGGAAGCGCTAATTTAACATGTATTGACTCATAAAGCTTTTGACACTATCCCATATGGTATTTTCATAAATAAAGTAGGTAAACGTGGACTGGTTGAAACTGCTGTTGTGTGGGTGCGACACCAGTTGAAAAATGGCAGTCAGAGAAAGAAAATATCAATATTTTCCTCCCAAAGAGGGAGCACGTGTCAGGTGGGATCCCAGGGGGTCTGTTCCCAGTTCAGTGTTACTCGGTTTCTGTCTTGGAAGTTTGCACAATGAAACAGGGAACGGGCGTACGTAAATGTCACGCTGGCACCGTGCAAGGGAGGAACAGTGTGGCCAGCAGGAGCGGGGCAGTGACCGTCCCCCTGTGCTGGGCACTGGGGAGGCCCCACCTCGAGGGCTGTGTCCAGGTTTGGGCCCCTCACGCCAAGAAAGACCTGGAGGGGCTGGAGCGTGTCCAGAGAAGGGCAACGGAGCTGGTGAGGGGTCTGGAGCACAAGTCTGGTGAGGAGCGGCTGAGGGAGCTGGGGGTGTTCAGCCTGGGGACAAGGGGGCTGAGGGGAGACCTTCTCGCTCTCTACAGCTCCCTGAAAGGAGGGGGCAGCCAGGGGGGGTCGGGCTCTTCTCCCAAGGAACAGGCCATGGCACAAGAGGAGACGGCCTCAGGTTGCGCCAGGGGAGGTTTAGGATGGATATTGGGAACAATTTCCTCATGGGAAGGGTTGTGAAGCGTTGGAAGAGGCTGCCCAGGGCAGTGGTGGAGTCGCCATCCCTGGAGGGATGGAAAAGCCGGGCAGACGCGGTGCTGAGGGACATGGGGTAGTGGTGGCCTTGGCAGTGTTGGGTTGGTGGTTGGACTCGATGGTCTGGAAGGTCCCTTCCAACCTGGGCACTTCTATGATACTACTGGAGATTCTCCAGAGGGCAAGTCTCTAATTCAGAGTGGTCCTGTAGATCAATAAGGTGAAATTAATATAGACAGCTTTGAGCAACAGAAAATAAAATAAAGTGCATGAATAATCATGGAACCACAGAACGGTTTGGGTGGGAAGGGACCTTAAAGCCCCCCCAGTGCCACCCCCTGCCCTGGGCAGGGACACCTCCCACCAGCCCAGGTGGCTCCAAGCCCCGTCCAACCTGGCCTTGAACCCCTCCAGGGATGGGGCAGCCACAGCTTCTCTGGGCACCCTGGGCCAGGGGCTCACCCCCCTCAGAGAATAAGAAGCAGAAAAGTGGGGAATTTTTAGCGTACTAGGAGCTTGAATGAAAATCAACAGTATTCCCCCAAAAAGGAGGTGATAACGTGACTGGGGTTTGTAGTAACAGGAATGCCTTAGTCATTCGATAGCGGTGGCTTCCACCTGATGTGCTGTCTTGGCTTTGGCACACAGATGCTAAGGCGGCTGTGGACACATTGCAGGTCCAGAAGCAGCTGATGGTGTTGACCTGCCGGAGAAGGAGAGTGCTGTGCTTTGGCAGAGCCCTGGCAGCGGTCCCCGTGGGTGCGGGCTGGTGAGAGGACGCGGTGTGGCCTGGGGAGCGGGCAGGAGAAGCACCAGGTTCAGCTCTCAGGAGCGGAGGTTTTGGATGAGTGGTGGAAACTGTAGGTCTAGAGGCGTGTTACGTTCTGCAGATCTGTTTCAGCCCAGGTTCTGCACTCTCAAGTACCCTCTCCAAGAACAGTTTAGGAAAACATCTTCTATCTCGTCTGTTTGATCCCCTTTTGAGGAGAAGGTGGACTAGAGTCTGCTCCGGGCGAGCGCTGGTGGCTCTATGCACGCTGCGCAGGTGTTACACCGACACAGCTTACAAAGAATTAAGCTTGTCCTGGTTAACTCAGGCTTTCCCAGGGGCCCTGAATTCAGTAAAAGACAAGCCCTTTGGAAAGGAGTTAAAGGTAGATGTCAGCAGAACTCAAATCCTGCTGTCTTTGAACCGCGACCCAGCGCTGCCCCGCGGGCTCTGCTTTCGGGGACAAACGCAGAATGCCGTTGGCAAACGGAGCAGCAGCCAGGACTCAGGCAGTGGATGCGAGTTTAATGCTTTTTTTTTTTTTTTTTTTGAACTGTGAAGCTTGTGTTTATGTGAGTTTTGCAGATCAGGATTGCGTACACTAGCTTTTTTATTTTAATACTTCTTTTGCTCTCTGAAAGCAACACGTGTACCTACAAGATCCTCACAGCACCCCGGTGCAAGCCACAGGATCCCACCCAGCCGTGCGCTTTCTCCTGCTCACTACGCTTAGATACCTCCTCGACGAGAAACTACCTGTGCGCTGCCGAAGAGAGCGATGAATGAACGCTCCAGGCTGAGAGAGCTGGGGGGGGTCAGCCTGGAGAAGAGAAGGCTCCGCGGAGACCTTCCAGCCCCTGCCAGTCCCTCAAGGGGCTCCAGGACACCTGGGGAGGGACTCTGGAGCAGGGAGGGGAGCCGTGGGACGAGGGGGAAGGGTTTGACACTGGAAGAGGGGAGATTTAGGTGAGATCTGGGGAAGAACTTCTTTGCTGTGAGGGGGGTGAGCCCCTGGCCCAGGTTGCCCAGAGAAGCTGTGGCTGCCCCATCCCTGGAGGGGTTCAAGGCCAGGTTGGACGGGGCTTGGAGCCACCTGGGCTGGTGGGAGGTGTCCCTGCCCAGGGCAGGGGGTGGCACTGGGTGGCCTTTAAGGTCCCTTCCCACCCAGACCATTCTGTGAATTCCCCCCAGGACCCATCCACTTCTGCTGGTGGTGGACCAGTAGCAGTGAGCATCCCCCCATCCCTCTCGTCCTCCAGCTCTCCTGACCTGGCTGCATCTTTGCTCCTGCCATGGGTCCCTGCAGCTGCTCCCAGCAGGGTCTGACACCCAGAACACTCGCAGGGTTCCTGCTCCCTTGGTGCCATCCTGGGACAGGCACCTTAATGCTGCCTTCCCTGGTTTTCCAGGGGTTGGAGGCTGCTAAGCGATGTCCCGGCGGGGGCTGGGGGACCGCCAGGCAGGCCCCCAAGTGTGAAGGGAAAATCCCATACGTGCTAGGAATGGTGTTCAGACGCACGTTAGTTTAATCTAACTCTTATTTTTCTTCCCAAACCAGGAACACTAATCACTCTTACCGCTATTCCCATTTTGAGTTAAAAATGTGGTCATTTCTGCCAGGCTTTTTCCTTTTCGAAAGAGCCTGGGTAATGAATTATAATGGAAAAGGTCTTGGAATCTCAATTGTTGTGGTTGCAGCAACGTGCCTGCTATAAAGCGTAGCTAAAGCGAAGCTTTTCAGCACTTGCCGGTAGTCAGGCTCCACAAAGTGTAGATTGCTTAAAAATTCTTCCGTGCGGTGGTTAACGTTAAGTCTCGTTCTTATTACAAACCCATTATTACAAAGGTTGCTTGTTGCCTGGAGGGGCTGACGTGGGTAATTCCATTTTACTTCTTTTTTGTAAGGTCTTATTCTGCTTCTGGCGGAGTTCTCTGACATGTTGCTGCACATAGCAGAGGAGAAAAGAGTTTGTGTGTCTAAAAAAAGTGAATTCTGTTTTCATAGTATCAGTATATTGATGCTGAAAGCAATAAATGCCGTGTTTGTAAAAGCTTCTGAGACAAATACTTCCTGGACATGTGTGGAGAAGGAATTAACCGCAGTTTGTAAATTGAAAGAGCGGCTTGAATAGCTGACATAGAAATGAAAAATGGAATTTCCCGTGCACACTTGCAAGAAATGTGTATTATGCTGAAATAATAGCGATGCGTGTTCGAGAGTCATTTTTTAGGTAGCAGACTGACGTGGTGTCTGCAGGGGACCGTTCACCGCCCGGCTGAGCGGTGCCGTCTCCTCCCGAGCACCGTTGCAGGTGGTGGGCCGGAGTCCGGCAGGCGGCGTCTCAACCCGCAGGCAAAGTACAACCTCCCCTGGCCGCGGAGGCACCCCGGCACGGCAGAGCCGCGTGTCTCTCCTTTGGGCTGGAGGAGAAGACCTTGCTGCCTTCGCGTGCAATGCCTGGGACAAACCGAAAAAAAAGAACCATGTCCCTGTATTCTCTCACGGTTTTTGAGATGGTGCCGTCGCAAGCCTGGTAGAAACCCGCAGGTTGTAATTGGTCCCTATCGACAAATAGTTATTTGTGTGGGATTACTGCTGACAAATACCTCTTGCAGTCAGTCTCTATTCATAGGAATATGCAAAACGAGAGTAGCTTTATTTTTATGAGTCCTCAAAACAAAGAAGTACAACGTGTTTTAATGAACCCCTGTTAGAGGGTAGTTCTGCTGATACCAACCAGGAATGTTTTAGGTTTTTATCACTTTCTTGGTATTTTCGTTTATTACTATGAGAGAAAGAGTCCCGTTGCTTTCAGTTCTGATTTTAGACACAGCAATAAAACTGCAACCCAGCGTGGTTTGGGGTGGGTTTGGAGCTGTTTGGGTGCAGAAGGCTAAGTTCGTTTCAGGTCGGAGGCTCCGGTCCCGGTTGTGCCCCGCAGCCTGTTCCCGGCGGCTCCCTGAAGACGTGGATCCTGCCGGGAACGTCGCTGCCGCGGTCGCAGCCTGCGGGGCTGGGGTCGGTCCCGCTCTCCCGGCGTGACGGTGGGCTCAGGGACCCTCCGCAGCTGCCGTCGTCGCGTATTTAGGCACCCAAATGTTCCTCCAATCTGTGTTTTCATCTTTAACTGCAGAATGTGTGCTTTTCGTGCGGCTCGCGGGAGCATATTTACATTTTTTGATTACTCATCTGTTTGTTTTAATTTTTAACTGTTTGTTTGGTTAACATCCGTTAATTATTTGCTTTGTATTTATGTCATGTTTTGTTTGCTCTCTTTTGCCTCCATCGCTGGTAGGTCGCCGTGCGCCCGGGATGCTGCCGGCCGATTAGCAGACGAGCACGCACTGATAGCAGCCTACGTGAGCCGGCTGCAGAGCGGCGCACGGTTAGTGTTAGGAGAGCCTTCCCGGAGCGGGGACGGGGACCGGAACGCTGCTTCCCCCAGGGAGGGATGTTCCAGGCAAAGGTATTTGGCCTCCGCTGGCAAACAGAGGGAAACGGATCGCTATTCTCCAAAATCCTCTGAAAACGCACAAATCCATACACACCAGCTGGGAAGGGATGGATTTGTGTCCATTCCCACCCTCTTGCAGTCACCGCGTTACAGAATCCCTCACGTGAACTGATTAACGTCGTCCCAAACGGGTCAGATGATGATTTTTCTCTCCGTGACCATTCTCCTCTTTCACCAGTAGGAAACTAATTTCCACCTTAATTTTTTTCCCAGCCAGCTCGTGCCCCTTAGTTCTTGTGCCAACATTGTCCTGTAACTCTAACTGTTCTGCCTTCTCCTTCGTGCTTCCACCTCTCCGCCCCAAACGCGGCCACAGACAGATGTCCCCTCCTGTCACCGTCTTTGTAACCTGGGCTAAACAAGCAATCTCTCCCGATCCCATCAACGCGACCTGCTTAATATGACTCTTTCTGCCTGCGTCTTTCCCAGAAATGTTAATGCTTTGAAGAATTAATTTCTTTTCATCTCAGCTTCAGTATTTGTGCGCATTTATATTTCGTGTCTGTGTCTGCGTGGAGAAATTTTACCCTAAAGCCCCAAAACGCAGCTCTCCCATTTCATCACAGGACGTAGCCGGGAGGTTTTCCGTATTCCACTTTTGGACCGAATTAAATTATGCCTTTACAGAGCCAGGGCTGCGCTGGGAAGGAAAAGGAGTTTTAATGGTCTGGAGGCTGTAGGTAAAGGCCTTGCTTTATCCATGGTGTCATCCTCTGGATAATATTTTTAGAGCGCTGTTTCATCGCTCTGTCATGTAGGAATTTGTATTCCACCGCAGTGGAATATGATGTGATGAACGCAGATGAAGTGCGTTCTGCCTGTCTGCAGCTCTGGGGAAAGTCAGGTTTTTTCCTTGGTCGTGAATCACTGTTGTCTGCTGTCACCTGCCACGAGCTGAAAGCCCATAATATTGTCCACAAGACAATAAAAAACAAGGAATTTCAGGCTCTCACCTTCACTCAATTACTGTAATCACAGGATTTGGAGATACAAAGGCGTGCAGTTTGAAGAGTATATGACAGGTTGAAATACTGCGTGTAGCTCATAGCTGCCGTGTTACAACTAGTTGGCGGAGAGGTTCTCGGTCTTTTAGGTCTTTAAATTTTAAAAAAAATCACTCGGAACTGTTACCAGAGTAACAGTGTACTCCTAGGAGCCAAACGCGAAGAGAATAATTTAAATCCGAGTTTCACCGTGCATGGGAGCGTCTTCCAAGTCAGCACGAGAGCCTGGTGAAACCTCTGCTCCGCTGTCACTTCTTTAGATCCTCACCCCTCGCCCCCCCCCGAAATCTTGTATGACGGTAAATGTCTCTGCCTTTGGCAGGCTGGGGAGATGCTCAGTGTGCTGCAGCCAGCCCCACAGACCCTCTCTGTCTCTGGCTGGTGGACACAGCAGTAAATCGCACTTACGGACAGCATTTCTGTAGGAGCCGTCCCTGCCGTTCTCTCTCCTGCTGGGGTCTGCTCCCGCTGCTGTTCTGGCCTGGCTGCGCTTGATGCTTTACACGGCCCCTCTCCTGCCAGGGCAGCAGAGCCTTCAGGACCAGAAGAGACCATCAGAGCATCTTCTCTGTCGGATCATACCAGTGTCCGGGAATTCGGACAATTAAGAGGCATTTGGACGATGTCCTTGATGCTTTACTTTTGGTCAGCCCTGAAGTGATCCGGCAGCCGGACTAGATGATTGTTGTAGGTCCCTTCCAACTGCAATAGTCTAGTCTGGCCTGGCCTGGCCTATTCATAGCATCATAGAATCACGGAATGGTTTGGGTGGGAAGGGACCTTACAGCCCCCCCAGTGCCACCCCTGCCCTGGGCAGGGACACCTCCCACCAGCCCAGGTTGCTCCAAGCCCCGTCCAACCTGGCCTTGAACCCCTCCAGGGATGGGGCAGCCACAGCTTCTCTGGGCAACCTGGGCCAGGGGCTCACCCCCCTCACACCAAAGAAGTTCTTCCCCAGATCTCACCTAAATCTCCCCTCGTCCAGTTTAAGCCCGTTACCCCTACTCGTCCTGCGCTGAACCTAATACCTTGTTTCTCTAAAGGTGTAGCTTTCAGAGAACGCCACGATGGAGAAGCCACTCGTTTCACTGACGATCTGTCCCAGTGATTAATTGTGCTGACTCTTTAAAAAGAGCCCTACTTCAAATTTCAACTTTCTCCCACTGCCAGTCACTGATTTTGTGTATACTCACCTTGGCTCTTTATTTCCCAGCACCTTTTCATGTCTTTCAGCCAGACTTTGAGAGCCTTTAAGCCGTGGCTAGCTGGATCCCTGAGATTCTTCTTTATATTAAAAATTGTTTAATTCACTGATGTCCTCCAACCAAAAAGTCCATCCAAGCTACATAAGGCATATAGCAAGCCGAGCTCAGTGGACTTCATTTAACTTACAATAATATGCTTTTCTTTTATTACCTACTGCATTATCATGGTAGCAGGCCAAATTGGTTACGTGCTTTTCAAAGAAATAAGAGAAAATCCCCACCCGAAAGGATGTGCTACAGGCAAAGACGGCTGCAGAGCGCAGCAAGTTATACCGTGAGCAGTTAGAGAGCTCATGGAGTGGATGAGTTGTGTTTATTACTCGGATGGTTGGTTGGTAGATATGTCTGAAGCTCAGCGGTCATAACTCGCATCCCCCATCATGCCGCAAGCCTGCTTTTCCCCAGTCCCCGTGAAGCCCCCATTTCAGCTCCACTTTTCGCTGGAAAAAATTAAGTCCCCCTTACCTGGGGTGTCATTAGTTTTATGTGTTCTGTATTCTGCGTTTCCTGCAGGAGACAGCTGGCCATGGGGTGTATGTGGTTTACTTTTGGTGGGTTGCTCTGGGTGGATGGGTGGGTGGTTACCTGCTTGGCTGCTTTCATGTGGGTTCCTTTAAATTCCCAGCTCTGAAACTGCAATTATCTGTAGCACTCCTGATTTTAAAGGACAACCAAAGGAAAAATTTTTCTTAAAGATGTCCTGTCCCCAATATCCTTGCTCTTGGCTCGGCATGAGTTGACACCTGGGACGTGTGGCCCTTCAGGTCAGTGCTGGAAGAATAAGCCGTGCCTTCTTCGGCTGCCCTCTGCCCTTCTCGGCATTGTGAATCCCCGAGCAGCTTTGGAAGGAGCCTAAGATCTCAAACCTCCCCCCACATTGTACCATCTTCCCGTACATCCTTTCGTTATCACCCATCCCTCGCCAGTACTTTGGATGTCCAAGCTCACTTTCATGTTAGTATTGAGCAACAGGGCACTGGTTCTCTCTTCACAGGCTGCGTTTGCCCCGTTTCCCTGGGCATGGTATGAGCGCCTCCGGCCAACAGATGTGCAGGGCACTGATTTTTCCCCTTTTCCTTCCTCTTGTCCCTCCTGTGCTGCTCCTGCTCTCGGCTTTCTGTTAACTCTTGCCTTCACGCAGAAAACCAGGGATGGTCTTGTCAGGCCAGTCGGAAGCCGGTTCCACGGCCTTGGCCAGATCATCACCTTCCCCGACACTGCTTCCAGTGCAGAGGCTGTGACTGCAGAAGCAATACTCTCTGTTTGTGTTTGTCCCATTGTCTCAAGCATTGCCATTGACACCCAAAAATCAGCATCACCTCACCCTGCCTGTCCCCGCTCGGGGTGCTCATCTTCTGTGGCTCCAGTCACTTTGAGTCTGTCTCCTTGTCCCAGGGCCCCTGCGACAGAGCCGGGCTCTCCTTCTGCGCGTCAAAGCCTCCCCTCGTCAGACCTTTCCATCTGCCTTATCCGTGTGTCAGCTGTCACCTGTGTCTCCACAGGAAGAAGTGGGAGAGCTCGTGGATTGACTAATCAGTGATGAATAAGTAGCACAACGTTGTCATAGAATGATAGAATCCCAGAATGGTTAGAGCTGGAAGAGACTTTAAAGATCAACCAGGTCCCAGCCCAGGCTGCTCCAAGCCCCGTCCAACCTGGCCTTGAACCCCTCCAGGGATGGGGCAGCCACAGCTTCTCTGGGCAACCTGGGCCAGGGGCTCACCCCCCTCACACCAAAGAAGTTCTTCCCCAGATCTCACCTAAATCTCCCCTCTGCCAGTGTAAAACCCTTCCCCCTCGTCCCACGGCTCCCCTCCCTGCTCCAGAGTCCCTCCCCAGCTTTCCTGGAGCCCCTTGAGGGACTGGAAGGGGCTGGAAGGTCTCCGCGGAGCCTTCTCTTCTCCAGGCTGACACCCCCAACTTGGTTGGCTTTCCGGGCTGCCAGCGCGCGGTGCCGGCTCATGGCCAGCTTCCCCCCCCCCAGCACCCCCAGCCCTTCTCTCAGGGCTGCTCTCCATCCCTCCATCCCCAGCCTGGGCTGGCACCGGGGGCTGCCCCGACTCGGGGGCAGGACCCTGCACTTGGCCTGGTTGGACCCCATGAGGTTCACAGGGACCCACTTCTCCAGCCCGTCTGGGTCCCTCTGGATGGCATCCCGTCCCTCAGGCGTGTCACCGCCCCACTCAGTGTGGTGGTGTCTGGAAATCTGCGGAGGGTGCCCTTGATCCCGCTGTCCGTGTCACCAACAAAGATGTTAAACAGCAGAAGTCCCAGAACTGACCCCTGAGGAACCCCACTCATCACTGATCTCTGCTTGGACATCGAGCCATTGACCACAGCTTTTTGCGTGTGGCCATCCAGCTAATTCCTTATCCACCAAGTGGTCCATCCGTCAAATCCATACCTCCAATTTAGAGACCGGGATGTCGTGCGGGACAGTGTCAAATGCCTTGCACAAGTGCGTGTAGGTGGTGTCAGTGGCTAAACATGTTTGGTCAGAATACACCAAACGCCCTGCCCCGGTGTTTTTAAGACAGGGAAATCGGTACTGTCACCTTTCCAAAATCCTGCTGCTGTGAAAATCTCTGACCTCGCACTCCCGTTCCCTGCTCCCTCCTGAGCTCTGGGCTGAAGCCAGGCTTATTCTTCCCCTTTGCTGCCGTTCCTGTTCTGCTTGAGCTGCTGTCCTCCAGTTTGTGTGTGCCCTGCCACGCCGGCACCTTTCCCCACCGGCAGCACTGGCCACCGGTGGGACTTGTTTGGGCTGGGGAAGGGCCACAGGGGAAGGACAGGGAGCTCCGCAGGGATCCATCCAGAGAGGGATTTCAGGGTAGGGATCTGTGCAATGCCTCCACAGAAATTCAAGCTACAAGGAAGTGAGTTTTCCTTCGTGAAGCGACGTGAGGAATTGTGTGGTGTTTCGTAGATCGTGTTCGATGCCCTCTCTGTTAGCCCGGCAGAGCTGTAGGTTGCAGTAGTGGTTCATTTGTTCAAACTGGTTTATATTAAAGAATACGCGGGAGGGCCAGGAGATGTGCTTGAATTCCACTTCCTCCCCGTATGTAAAATGTTTCTAAAAGCAAANAGAAATTCAAGCTACAAGGAAGTGAGTTTTCCTTCGTGAAGCGACGTGAGGAATTGTGTGGTGTTTCGTAGATCGTGTTCGATGCCCTCTCTGTTAGCCCGGCAGAGCTGTAGGTTGCAGTAGTGGTTCATTTGTTCAAACTGGTTTATATTAAAGAATACGCGGGAGGGCCAGGAGATGTGCTTGAATTCCACTTCCTCCCCGTATGTAAAATGTTTCTAAAAGCAAATGCAAAAGCATTTTT
>VXBH01009657.1:43089-60596 GCA_013400035.1 Rynchops niger
AGGGGCTGGAAGGTCTCCGCGGAGCCTTCTCTTCTCCAGGCTGAACCCCCCCAACTAGGTTGGCTTTCCGGGCTGCCAGCGCGCGGTGCCGGCTCATGGCCAGCTTCCCCCCCCCCAGCACCCCCAGCCCTTCTCTCAGGGCTGCTCTCCATCCCTCCATCCCCAGCCTGGGCTGGCACCGGGGGCTGCCCCGACTCGGGGGCAGGACCCTGCACTTGGCCTGGTTGGACCCCATGAGGTTCACAGGGACCCACTTCTCCAGCCCGTCTGGGTCCCTCTGGATGGCATCCCGTCCCTCAGGCGTGTCACCGCCCCACTCAGTGTGGTGGTGTCTGGAAATCTGCGGAGGGTGCCCTTGATCCCGCTGTCCGTGTCACCAACAAAGATGTTAAACAGCAGAAGTCCCAGAACTGACCCCTGAGGAACCCCACTCATCACTGATCTCTGCTTGGACATCGAGCCATTGACCACAGCTTTTTGCGTGTGGCCATCCAGCTAATTCCTTATCCACCAAGTGGTCCATCCGTCAAATCCATACCTCCAATTTAGAGACCGGGATGTCGTGCGGGACAGTGTCAAATGCCTTGCACAAGTGCGTGTAGGTGGTGTCAGTGGCTAAACATGTCTGGTCAGAATACACCAAACGCCCTGCCCCGGTGTTTTTAAGACAGGGAAATCGGTACTGTCACCTTTCCAAAACCCTGCTGCTGTGAAAATCTCTGACCTCGCACTCCCGTTCCCTGCTCCCTCCTGAGCTCTGGGCTGAAGCCAGGCTTATTCTTCCCCTTTGCTGCCGTTCCTGTTCTGCTTGAGCTGCTGTCCTCCAGTTTGTGTGTGCCCTGCCACGCCGGCACCTTTCCCCACCGGCGGCACTGGCCACCGGTGGGACTTGTTTGGGCTGGGGAAGGGCCACAGGGGAAGGACAGGGAGCTCCGCAGGGATCCATCCAGAGAGGGATTTCAGGGTAGGGATCTGTGCAATGTCTCCACAGAAATTCAAGCTACAAGGAAGTGAGTTTTCCTTCGTGAAGCGACGTGAGGAATTGTGTGGTGTTTCGTAGATCGTGTTCGATGCCCTCTCTGTTAGCCCGGCAGAGCTGTAGGTTGCAGTAGTGGTTCATTTGTTCAAACTGGTTTATATTAAAGAATACGCGGGAGGGCCAGGAGATGTGCTTGAATTCCACTTCCTCCCCGTATGTAAAATGTTTCTAAAAGCAAATGCAAAAGCATTTTTATTTTTTTTTTAATTAGAGGTTTTCTTCAAGAAAGTAAGAAATTGTCAATGCCTATTTCCTAATTCACTTAGATACGACGAGATGATGGTTCCAGGAGCTGGGAGAGGTTTTAGGAGAGACCAGACGATGGGAAGGGTAGAAGGGATGGAATGGTCTGCGTTCCCATGGAAGCAGGAACATGCTTGAACAGACGAAATTGCAGAGGAAAGCTAAACAAAACCAACATCAAATTGGAAAAAAGTGGGATGGGAAAGATTGTTCTCCTTCAAAAACAATACTAAGGAAATGAATTAGCAGGAAGGCGCGTGAGAAGTTCGTCCAGCCTGGTGTAAAGACTCTGTTTTTCCTTCTCTTAAATCTGTTTTCCTACTGGTTTTGCTCACCTTTCGCCAAGCTCCTTCCTTTGCACTGTTGAGCTGAGTATCTTCAGGTTATTACCCAGCGGCCAACCACGGAGCCGTAATAGTGCAGTTTATACTCATTGTAGCCCCATCTGTGTCAATTGTAGTCGCACGTCTGTTAAATTCAGTCCAGTGTTTCTACGCCGTCTCAAACTCATCATCTGGCGGACTTTCAGAGTCTCAAAAAGAGACCAAGTTGTTAAATTCGGCGTTACAAAAAAGACAGTAAATCTACATTTAAAAATAAACATGATGTACGCAATATAGATTTGGTTCCTTAAAGAAGGTAAACATAAATCTGGGAAATTAAGCTTAAAGAAATGCAAATTATCTCCTGCCGCGGTAACGTGGACTGAAAGCGGCCGTTGCTGTAGGTGTGTGGCTCTCCCTGCTGCGGTCTGGGGCGGGATCCTCATCCCCAATGTCCCCGTAAGCGCATGCCGGGCCGGCCCTGGGGTATTCGTGGCGGCCGACGTGGTATTTGTGAACCCCCCATGAACCACCACGGCCAGCGTTAGAAAGGCTGCGTTGCAACACGAAACATGTTGCTCATTTCCACATTACCCCGGGCTGTTTTCGGTTAATAATGGTTTGGTTTCTATCACTAATTCCGTGGCTTCCCTTTCAAAGGGAGACCGTGGTGAGAAACGGCTGTGCGGCCGTAGGACAACAAGCAGCTATTGCGTGCTTCGGTTGGGTGTTGACTTAAAGAGTTGCTCTTTCGTTTGGATTCCCCGGTTAATCTCTGTGGCAAGGCCGCTGCCACCGAAACCGAGCTGGTCACCGACCTTAATGTTGGCCGGTTTCGGTTAATACAACTTGAAAGTTTTCGTTTGTCCCTCTGTGTGTTTGCAGTTAAAAACGTGATGATTTGTGAACGCTACAAGGTGATTCGGCGCTCGAGGCGCTGGCTGGGTTACCAGAGTAGACCAACCGTGTTCGTGCTGAACCAGCACAGGGGGGACGATGCTGGTGTTCGGAGGGAGGGGGACCCAGGGCTGCCTTTCCCTTCCCAACCCTGGGCGTCTCTCACCTCCGCTGGCTCTGCTTTTCCTTGTCGCTGTTCAGCGCTCCTGTCCCTTCACGCTGCTGTCGCTGTTGCTGGTGGTTATTGGAAATACGTTGCGGTGCCTCTTTCCGCAGCGTTTCCCAGGCAGCCGCAGACGTCGGCGTGGGGCCGCGCGGTGGCTGGAGCTGTGACACCCCCTGCCCGTGGAGCCGGGCCTCACGTCGCCATGTCCCCTGGGGCTGGGGGGTGACAGGCTGCCTCACAAAGAGCTCTTTGCATTGTCATCCACGCCGTCCAGTGGGGGAGCCCATTTTTCTCGGGTCAGCATGGTTCCCCCCGCTCTTCCCTCTGGAAACCATCCCGACTTGGACGCCGGTCGTCCTCCGTCTCCCGGGGACAGAGCTTTTCAACACACTCACCCCTCCTGAATTTACCTCGAGGGAACCAAAAACATTTGCAGAAGAGCTCCTCAGAAACAAATCAAGTTTGTTCCCAGTAATACTTATTTGTGAATTGTGGAAAACAAATTATTTTAATGATTTAAGAGCAGAGTTTGTGAACCCTGGGGAAATGCCACCGGGCAGAGAGTCTCGCGAGCAAGCCTCCCCCGCTTTGGAAGCGGAATGAAAAAGGGGACGCTCTAGATTATTTCCAGTGCGCCCCTTCCATCTCCCATCGCTGGCTCTTTGCAATAATACGCCCTTTTCTCTGTCGTCCCCCGGTATGAGCGATGCCTGGAGGCGGCGGGTACTGACGGGGTGTTCTGGCTTTTCCCGGCAGTGTCCTGGACAGCCCCGGCCGGCTGGACGAGGAGCACAGGCTGATTGCCAGGTACGCCGCCCGGCTGGCCGCCGAAGCTGGAAACGCCGTAAGTCAATATTCATCCCCCTTTACCCACCCTGGGGTACGGGAGGTGGTTTTTTCAGAGTCTTAATTAGTAGCGTAACGCTAACAGCCGCCCAAAATTGTCCCTTTTTTTTTTTTTTTTTTTTTTTTTTTTTTTTTTTTTTTTTTTCTTTTCGGTTATTCCGATGCGAAAGAGCAGGACGCTCTCCTCATTTTCTGCGGAAATGCTGCCGTCTGGGGCGGCGGGGGAAGAGCAGGGAAACGGCAACACAAATTATTAGAAATGAGGTCAGAGGAGAGGAGAGAATAAGCAGATTAGTCCTACTTAGTCTAGAGAAGAGATAAATGCGTAGATACCCGAGGAAAACAACTCATGGACCAAACGTTATGGAATATGTTTATTTCAGAGGGAAGGAGCCTGAGAGAGGGAAAGGAAGGTATTTGTTATGTTTGCAGTCTCTTAGAACAAAAGAAACTAAAGGAAACACCCAACCAATTTTAAACCTTTAAAAATAAATACTGCCTTAACAGAAAAGCTATAGGAGATCGTGGCAATTAAGAATTTACTGCAATTCCGTAGAACAATTGCAGCCCGGCTGGCTGGGGAGATGCCCGTCTTTGCTGTTTCGCCCGTACGGAAGGAGAGCGGCGTTTGCCGGAGCAATCTTCCACGGTGCCGAGCAGCAGTGGATCTCCCTGACGCCTGCCATTTAACGACCGTTCCACCAAGGGTGCTGCTCAGAAGCAGCTTGGCTTAGCACATACTCACAAACCTACCGACAGCACAGAAACAGCCCCTCACTGCTGCTCTCCGCAGTCCCTATTGCAAAACCTGTTCTTATCCACGTGCCATTTGGGATATAGCCCTTGTCCTTGTCGGACATAGTCCTTTGCAAAGCCTCCAGCAGCAGCAGTGACCTCTCCTGAGCTTCTCACCACCGTGGCAGAGTCTGTGTCCTACCATATAGAATCACAGAATGTTCATGATTGGAAAGGACCTTTGAGATCATCGAGTCCAACCAAACAACCTACAACCTCTGCCACTAGAGCATGCCCTGAAGTGCCACATCCAGACGGTTCTTAAACACCTCTAGGGATGGGGACTCAACCCCCTCCCTGGGCAGGCTGTCCCAGGGCCTGACCACTCTCTCAGTCACGTCATTCCTCCTCATATCTAACCGAAACCTCCCCTGCCGCAGCTTCAGCCCATCTCCTCTGCTCCTGTCATTCTTCACCTGGGAGAAGAGGCCACCACCCACCTCTCTGCACCCTCCTTTCAGGGAGTTGGAGAGGGCAAGGAGGTCTCCCCCCAGCCTCCTCTTCTCCAAGCTGAACATGCCCAGCTCCCTCAGCCTCTCCAATATGTTGGAACAGGTTGCCCAGAGAAGCTGTGGCTGCCCCATCCCTGGAGGGGGTCAAGGCCAGGTTGGACGGGGCTTGGAGCCAACTGGGCTGGGGGGAGGGGTCCCTGCCCAGGGCAGGGGGTGGCACTGGGTGGCCTTTAAGGTCCCTTCCCACCCAACCCATTCTATGACTCTATGATTCTGTTCTATGACACGTTAGCGTGGCTGGAGGAGCATCTTAACGCCAGCGTCCTCACTCACCTTCTCATTACGTATTCGTCGTAGAAATCCTGCCAAGTCCTTTCCAGCGAGGTGGGCTCATGCCTCCTCGTGCGTTTCTTCAGTGTGTGCTCGGCCAGTGATCTGACCTCGTCATACAGATGTGACCAGATATTTCCCTTTGGTAAAACATTAATAGAAAATAATTATGCTTTTTAAACATTCTTAACTGTCGGTTCCCATTATCTCTGTCAAATGGTATATTCACATTTCTGAAGTCGCTTGGTTCACTAGAACTATGTTCATTTGAAATAGTAAAGCAATACAGCGCAAACTTCCTGGTTTAGATGGCAAAGGAGGGGATTTCTGTGTAATCTTCATATAAAATTAAAGCTGTTGAGATAGCAAGCGCTGAATCCATTTCACTCTGCAAGGCGGTGGAAGGAGTTTTACTCATGACTTGACTTTTTCTGGTAGTAAGGAAGAAGTATCATGAAAACTAAAGAGTCGCAATGTTGGTTCTGAAAGAACCTGATAATGTAAAAATCTGTAAATCACCTCAACCTGTTTGTGTGTACTTGTGCTTCTGAAGGAGGCCAAAAAAGAACTTATTTGGATGTAAAGAAAGCAGCATTTAGAGTTTATTGAGACTTTTCAAAGACCTTTGACAAATTACTGCTTTTTTTCATCCAAATAAGTTACATCTTAGGGTAGATGTCAAAGTGCTGCCAGGTGAAGCGTGGCAGGGAAAGGATGGAAGCGTGATGGTGTGTTTCCATTGCCACTGACGCTGAAATGGGTATGTTTTCCATATTCTGAAGGAGTCCAAGTTTAAAGGCCCTTTTCCAAATGCTCTGCTTCATGGCAGGTTCTAATTACTTCTTGCCAAGAGGAGGTCCCCCTTCCCTAGCCACAGCTTTGTGTGACCAGGGGCCAAGGTGGCCGGTTGTCCCGCGGAGCTCTGGGACAGCGTGCCGTGGCTGTGCGGCTCGATGGTGAGGATTCTCTGGCTATGGGAAACCAAACAGCTGCGATTTGTCAGCCACAGTCCTTTTTTATTTGGTAGTCTTCTTATAATAGTAAAACAGAGAGTCAGGAGTAAATTAGAGGCTCAGAAATTCAAAACAAAGAAAAAAAGGACCATTTTTTTCTTCCCATATGGAATTAAAACGAGGAATATCCAATCACGAGCCCAATATAACGAACGTCTCGGAGATCCGGTAGGAGAAAGATGCTCAGAGAGTGTATGGCGGTGAGTTTGCAGCGGGGATGTGCGGGCAAGGCAATGGCGTTGTAGATAAAGGAAATACACAGTGTAACCGCTTAAAAACACCCCAGAAAAGGAGAAGAACTGCGGAGTCCTTGTGGGCTGAAATTCTAAATTGCCAATAATGGAAAAGAAATACTGACCCACGGACTAGATGATGGTGGTGATCAGGGAATGTTAAGTGAGGTAAGACGAGCCGTGAATTTGGGACAGGGAAGGGACAGTGGGATATTCCAGGTACCCACATAGAGACCAAACCAGTGCCCCTTCAGAGGGAGATGCAGAGTGGCTTCGGAATGCAATACATAACGCTTCCTTGAACAACTAGTCTTAGAATCCACAAAGAGGTGCCCTCCTGGAGTTGGTCCTGGGCGGTGCACAAGGACGAGTTCCAGCTGTGCTCGCGCGGCAGTGACCGTCACGCACGGGGGTCCGGCGGCGGGAGAGAGCGCGCCAAGCGAATCCTGTATGTGGGTACTCAGTTTCCAGAAAAGGAACTGTGTAAAAATGAAACAATCAGAAAAAAACCCTAAAAAGGTCAGTCCAAAGAGCAGGAAGCCTGTAAGCTGCCTGGAGGCTGTTAAAAGTCCTCTGTGGGAAGCTTAGGAAATCTGTGTGTCAAAATTCAAAAAGAAAACAGAACTGTACAAAGAAGCTCTCTTCACGGGTCAGTAAGAAAGCTAAGGAGGGTGTCCCAAGGAAAGGATGGCATTAAAGAAGTGCAGAGCTTGCCCAGATGGAAAGAGAAGGAAAGCCTATGAACATGGCGGGTTAAATGCCAACAGGAAATTCAGAAATGGGAAAAGAATTTGAAGAGCACTTCACGAGGGATGCTGAAGTCTATAGTTAAAAGTTTTTCAATACCGTGCAAATCAGGAATGTAACTAGGGAATCAATAAGACTTTTTGGTGGCCGAGATGTACAGCAGAGTCGTCAGGAGTGACAAGACCGTAGCAAAGCCCAGTGAGTTGTTTGTGTCGGTCTTTACTGCTGAAGGTGCGTCACGTAACGTCGTCTTCAGAGCAGGTAAGTTGGGGGAGTCAGATCGATTCAAAATAAATACACAGGAACTTTTGAAGCAGGTAAGAGGTAAGTCAGTAAGTCACTGCCGCTGCGCGGCATTAACCTGGGAGTCCGTGATAGGCTGGAGAAACGAGCTGACAGCTGTCGCAGAGTCACGGAACGGTTTGAGTTGGAAGGGACATTAAAGACCACCTGATTCCACCCCCTGCCATGGGCAGGGACACCTCCCACCAGAAGAGCTATAAAGAAGTTCAACACTGCGTCTGGGACAGGGTAACACCACGCAGCAGTGCAGGCTGGGTGCTCACGGGCTAGAAGGAGCTTTGCAGAAGAGGACCTGGGCATCCTGGTGGGCAGCCGGAGTCAGGAGCGTGCCCTTGGAGCAAGGCAGCCCACCCCAGGCGAGGGTCGCTGGCCGAGGGGAGTGACTTTCCCCGCTCTGTTCAGAGCTGGTGGGGTCACATCAGCAGCACTGCGTCTGGTTTGGGGCAAGAGAGACGTGGCCGTGTTGGAGTGAGCCCGGGGGAGACCGGTGGGATGGCTGGTGGCTGTAGTACCTGACAGACGAGGAGAGGCTGGGAGCTGGGTATGGTCAGGATGGAGAGGAGAAAGCAACGGGGGATCTCACTGCTGGCCGCAGCTGCCTGGTGAGCCAGGCATATGGGGACCTATTGGCCAGCCAAGGTCAACCCACCACAGAGGTGCACAGTGAAAGGACCAGAAGCAACAAACAGAAGTTGCAAGAAGGGAAATCCCAACTATATATTAAGAAAACTTTTTTTCACCATTACAATGGTCAAATATTGTTGCGCAAGAGGTTGTGCAGAGAAGAATTGGAATCTTCCTCCTTGGAGACATCCAGAGCTCAAGTAGACACATTCTTGGGCAACCTGCTGTGCATTGGCCCTGCTTTGAGCGGCACACGGCCTAGAAACCTCCAGAGGTTCCTTCCCTTTTCTATTAATCTGGACCTTAATGAAAGCGGAGGATGGGAACAAACCACAGTCCAGGGGGAATGGAATATTTGTCAATGAAGATTTTAAAACCAAGATAAACCAATATCTGCTGGGAATACTTGAGCAAGGTTGATGTGGGCAAAATTATTTCTTGATATCCTCTCCAGCCCTGCTTCTCAGATGTAATACGCTTTCTGTTTTAACATGCTCTAACTGCTGGAAATGAAGAGGATCCCAGACGCAGAATGTTCGTACTAAACCAGCCTAATGCAGAGTTTCTTCCTGTTTCCTTTGAAGTAGTTGGCAGTGGTCGCTGCTGGAAATTGTACATGGGATTATGTGGCAAAGGATCTGACTCAGCCCCTCGGTTTCTGCTTTTTCTCAAATTAGATAAAATGTTAGAACTGCCTTCTGCAGGCTTGGTACTGTAATAAATGTCGCTCGCCATATGAATGCAAATACATTCCATTAACATTTTTAGGGGAAGTGCCTTTGCTGGAAGTCTTACTGGGACAAAATAATTTGAGACAGATCTCAGAGTTAATTCTTGAAATCCAAGTCTGTTTCTTCTTAAAGAAGAAAAAGAAATGGGGAGGGGGGAGAAGAAAGGAGAATGGCTCGTTTGTCACTCGATCCCTGCGAGCTGCTCCGTAGAGCGAGGCTGATGGATGCAACCGGCGCAATTACGCACTGCGAGACCCCCGCTCTGGCTGGGCTGCTCTTGTTTTCTTCAAGCCAATCTTGAGAAGACAAAATCCCTTCTATTGAATGTACGTCGCTCAGGGCAATGCTTGGCCTGCCAGTTTGGTGACAGCGGAGTGCTGCGCATTGAAGTAGCCGCTGGCTGGCTCCGCTAGCCCGGGTAGCGAGGGAGCAGAAGAGGGAAAAGGTGACTGGATGAATAAAGTGAAGAAATTAATGGAAGGCAAGCCAAACTTCGTGTAAATCACAACTTTCAAGATCACAGCTTCATCTGTTTGTCTCCCTCTGCTGATCTGTTCAGATTATCAGTCTGAGGTAAGAAAAACATCTGGCATTTCCTAGCAAGCGCCATCTTTTTGATAAAAGTGGGGCTGAAATTGGTCTCCTGTGTCCCCAGCCATTGCCCACTTTCCCCTACAAAATCCCTTCCACACACGTAGCGGATCCCCCCTCGGTGCTGCCCTACTACTTGAGCACAGGTAATCCTGCATGTGAGGGACTGCATGCTTTTAAGAGAAAGGGTGATTACGGGTATTTTAGGTGAATATATGTATATACAGCCGTGTGTATAAACCAGCCATCGGCCCTCTGTTACCAGTGTCCTACACAACATCTCCCTTTCTCCAAGCCAATACCTCCTTCCCCTCCTCTCCCACCTGCTCCACCGCAGCTCTATTTTTTTCCCCGTTTTCTGCTGGTAGCACACTCCCAGACCCCCCTGAATTATTCCTTGGTGGCTTGGTTTGTACAAGCGCGGGTCGGTATCTGGTCTGGGAGCCCCAGACGTTCCTGCTGCTTCTCGGCGACTTCTGATGGAGGGCGACCCACCGCGGCAGGCAGCAGGTGGGGCTGGGCGGGAGCTGAGGTCCTCGGGCACCACGCAGGACTCTGCTGACCTGCACAGCCTTGCTGCTAGGAAAAGCACGAGCACCTAATAAATATGAGATAATACTCAATTATGGATGAGTGGATAATTAGGTTGAGTTATGTGGATGAGTTACAACAATTAGGTTCTTGCCCACGTTGCTCTTTTTTGAAAACAGTGTGTGGTTGCTCTTCTTCTCTTAACGTTAAGCGCTGCTAAAACCTATCATCATCTCATCTAATTAAAGTTACTGTACCTACAACCTACATATTATTCCCTTCATGTAACTTTTCTTTTAATAACTCTTTTTTTAAATAAAGAAAGAAGAGTAAACCAGATTTCCTGTATACAAGTTTGCAGCACAAATCTGCAGTTTGGTTCTTGGATCATTTCTTCTTCTCCTGGATGTACAAGTTACATGAACCTTTTTTGTTACTTGTTTCCTCTTCTTTGCCTGCTGGTCATAAAGACGACTGTGATACCACAGCGATGGGCAGGTGAAGCACTGGTTCAGACTTCCCATGACACCGTGAGGTCCTTCCACCGAGGATCCTGGAATCTGATGCCCGTGAGACGCAAGCTTTGCTGCTCTTTGACTGTTTCTACCAAATCAGGGTGATGGAGGAGCGCAACTGCTTGAAAACTGCCATTTTTGGGGCTTGATTAAGCTGTTGTTGAATCCTCTCCTATCACTGAAAAAAAAAGTGTACTGTAGGTGAATGCTCCCTGGTACAAATACCGGTCGGACTTGAAGTTCCATCGTGGCACTTTCTCTCAAGTTTAATGGTCCATCCGTAGGAAAACTAAATTGCAGTGCTAGCAGGTCTTCCTGATCCTATATGATATTAAGGATTTTAAGTAGATTTTATGATCATCATCTTACGAATTTTCTTACTGAGAAAGGATGGGGCTTGCCATTTGGATGATCTTCTCAGAACTGTTGAGACTTCAGCATTTCTGATGAGCACCAGGGAAGCAGAAGGCAGTGGTAATTGCATCTTCAGCCCTGTTGGAGAGTTTTCTTAGCTTTTAAACTTTTTTTAACATTTTAACTTTTAAAATATTAGTCCTCAGCTTGAAAAACTTCGGCTTTGGTCTTGCTGCTGTTTGGCGACCTCTGTTACAAGTCAGTGTATCGAAAAGTGTTTTTTCTTTTCCCGCTCCACCATGCTTCAAAATCCTCTTACCCTGGATATACTCTATAGGTTGTTTCCGCAGGGATCGGTAATGTTTTGGGGCTTGGTCGTACTACGTTATTGTCAGAAAACTGGGAGCTGCATCCAGTAGGGCCAAGAAGAGCTCTCCACATTGGTTCTATGCCGTAATAGTTCGGACTGTTCTCTTCCTGAGAATTTACTCCTCGCTGAGAAGGAAAGCTACGGAGGACAAAATAATATAAACTCTGTTGATTTTCTCATGCACTTGCGCAAATGGGGGTTGTTGGGGCCTTTTTGGTAGTAATTTTGAAGGCCTTACATCTTACGCTCTTGGCTCCCACCAGGTCTTTGCTCTCTGTAGTAAAAAGCCGTTGGGAGAGTTGAGTAGAAGGGGAACGTGTCCCCTGTGCTCAGTGCTGCTGAGCAGGAAGGGACCTGGAGCTGCTGGGCTTTTTAAAGAAAGGAATTACAGCAATAAATCTTGGGAGACACAAGTCGTTCGTACCTGTCCAGTAAGACGGAGTGCAAATGTAAGAGTGCTGACGAGTAAATGAATGGTTTGGGTTGTGTTTTTCTCTTTTAAGCGCAGGGGTTTTAAGAACCCCATCTAACTTCACAGAGAGGACAGGTACCTCTCCTCGAGGTAAATAGCAGCATGCAAATGCTCTAATGAGGTCTGCTTCCCTGGATTTACGAGGACAATAGCATTCACCATCACAATCCTATACCATGTTCCTAAAAGTCTTCCAAAGGCGATGGCCGTAAGAATCTGGTGTTGATAAAATGCTGGGCAGAAATGAGAGCAGCGACTACAGTTAGATTTCCTTCCCTGTGTGCCACAGGAGTTCATTCCCTGAAGAAGCGTGGGCTGTCCCACCAATGTCCAACCAGAAGCCCGGCATGGTAGTTACACGTTTGAATGATACCTCGTGCTTTATCTTCTAATAGCCGTATTTAGAAGATGCATTTGAAATATTCACTTCCACAAGAGGTAATGTGATACTAGAGAATCATCAAATCACAGAGTGGTTTGGGTGGGAAGGGACCTTAAAGGCCACCCAGTGCCACCCCCTGCCCTGGGCAGGGACACCTCCCACCAGCCCAGGTGGCTCCCAGCCCTGTCCAACCTGGCCTTGAACCCCTCCAGGGATGGGGCAGCCACAACTCATATGGATTTAATTTAAAACCCTTAGATCAATAACAGGTCCCACACCGTGTCCACCAGCTTCTCAGTCATTCTTCAGAATCCTTTTTCCCCGGGTGATACTTCCCCTCGCCCATGAAATCTGATGATTTCAGAAGAGCAAGGGCATCCTGAGACGGCTGCAAAGGGTGATCCGGGGCTCACTGAAACTGTCTGCTCCATAAAACAGCCTGCAGTCATCTAGGCTTGAGAAGGGTAGCGACAAACATTGCCAAACCCAGGTGTCCATTGTAAACTCTTCCATTACGACGACGTATTTTCATACGGGCTACAGCAAGATGCTTGTCTGTCACAGAGGAAATAGGTACATCTCAGGAGCAGGTTGTAAAGGAACTTGGGGGATTATTGATCAACGATCAATCACGGAGATTAAGGCTACTGATCCTGCGGGAAAAGTAACTGATAAGAAATTTTCGGTTACTTAAATGACTTCCCACTTGTGAGAAGAAGTGAATACAGGTGCCTGGCACACTGGATGCTTGGGGCTCAGGTGGGGTTTTGCGGGTAGAATGGCAGATTTTGTACAGATGCTTCACAATCGTGCTGCGTAAGGCTACCAGGCTCTCGTAGTTGGGGAAAAAAAAAGCCAGTGTGAAACAAATGCAACGCTTGAGCTATGGGAAAAACCACCCGAAAATGCAACATAAACACAAAGACTTCTTCCCATCAACGAGAGAACTCAAGAAGAAAAAAATCTGAGTTCTTGCCTGATCTTAGTTCTTTGTTACTGAGAATGTGATGGTCAGTGACTTCACTAGTTTCTATGAAATAATGTGGGGTTTCTCACAGGTCCTCAGAGGTTTATAAAGCAACGTGAATGACGAGCAGTAACGAGAATGATAAAAGGGAAAAAAGGAAGAATGATAGAGAAAACCTAATCAAAGAGCTTGAGACGTGAGGGGAGCAGAAAGTCAGATTTTTCAGGCTTTAAAGGATAGAGGAAAAAATAACTTGAATCAGAACAGAAGAGGTGGGAAGTTGTTGATTCAGATAACTGTATGTAGTTCACAAGCCTGAAAATAGTGAAGATCTCTGATACTTTAGATTTGATAGAAATGTGAGTTACGGGATGTTCTGGGGTATTTTAGAGGAAAGATTGCTTTTTTCTTTTTGTTTTTTTTTTAGAGAGGAGGAGGAGGAGGAGTTTTTTGATGGTGATGACAACGGTGATGGTGATAATGATGATGATGATGATGGGGAAAAACGTTCTGAGACATTGCTATTTGCCGTAGTGCAGGAAACAGTGCTTGGTTTCAGCTATGGAACCAGAAGATGCCGTGTTTCCAAACGAGGTGTAAATAGAGAGAGGAAAGCTACCCAGCTTTGTTTCTCGGTTAAAGGAAGGTTCTCTCTCACGTTCTTTGAAAGGGAACAGTGACCCACGAGGAATCCCCAGAGGCTGGAAATGGCCGAACAGCCAACATCGCTCTCTGCAGTATGAAAATTAAAGCGGGCCATCGCTTTTGGATCATACGCCTTATCTCTTTGCAATTAATAGATCGGTATCAGTGTGAACACCCTACACGCAGCGTTATCCAAGCCAATGCTGCCTCGTCCATTGGGTGCCGATGCAGTTCACGTCTCGAGCATAAATAGAGATGTGTAAAATCTGTAAAATGTTAAAAAAAGTAGAAAAGAGAAAAAAAAGAGTAAATAAAGAAAAAAATAAAGACAAGTTTCACTTGTCTTAATAGAATGCAAGTAATTTTTTTCCAAACCGTTTCTCCAACTCATCAAATAATTTTATATTTTAGCATATTTTTTTATTTTCTATTTTACCTTCTCCTGTAAAGCGGTGGGAGCTCACTACTGCCTGCTCTGCAGATGTAAGAAGCCAACGCTTCATTCCATCTTCCATGGTATTAATGAAAATACTGAATGGTACTAAATCGAAGAGAAAAGCTGTAAAACCCCACAAGGGGATGTCAGAAGCATTGCTGAGGTGAAAGTGTGTTGTGTTAATAGTTTCTCTCCTATACACAGGATTTGGTTTTTTACTGTGGAAGGAAAGTGGTTTGCTTTGGCATGACTTGATCTTAAAAACTCCATGTAGACTAGTAGCCTGTCTTCCCTGTCTTTACAAGTGGCTTTATTCTGTGGTTTTTTTCCCCAGGAACTGAGGTTAAGCCGACTGGTCTGTAGTTCCTCCTTACATTGCTTGGATTGTCAGCGTTGTGGATGGCCTCTCCTAGCATGTGGAGTGTCCCCTTATGAAACTTAGCGCTCTCAGAGATGACCCCAAACGCTCTGAGGTTGCCTCAGGTTTATTGACGTACCCAGATCTCAGTGCTCTGATGAATTTCCTCGTGCCCCGGCTGCCCGAAGCATCTCTCTGTGCTGTCTTTGGTCTCTCTTCTCTTTTCTAATCTGGGTTTTTACCCCGAGGCTGTAAATCCCATGTCCTGGACGGTTAATGTTTTTTTCGTATCAGACCGTCGTTGGGTGTTTTTTAATAAAACCTGACCCAGAGAGCACGGACCAGCATCCCAGTGCTGCGTCTCGCCCCGCTGGCAGGACGGAGGGAGCCGCTGCCGCCCCCGATGCCTGTCCGGGGTCAGTGCGGCACAGGAGCTGCCTCTTCTCACCCATTCAAGGTCAGATATATCCAGAACTGGTGTCAGGTGTTTTCTGGACAAGCGGTAGCAATCAGACACCTACCCCTGGGGTATTTCCATCAAGCTCGGTGCTGTCTGAGGTGACTTTCTGACACGCTTTGGGACATGCAAGAGTTTAGACACCTCTCCAGAGTCCCCGTTGTGGTGTAGATCAGGTGAGAGATAAGTGCTTTATCTCAATATCTGAGTGTACGGTAGACACGTAGGCTTTGTGTGTAGCAGTCATTAAAAACTCCTGGCACCCACATCTATAATCTTGAGCGCTCCGGAAGAGTGCAGCTGCGTACAAAGCACCTGCTGCAGATAGTTTGGGTAAATCCCAAACCACGCTGAGAATTGCCTGAGAGCGCTTGTTAGTCTGGGCTAAAAATAAGGCAGGGGCCGTACTGAATATCTAACAGTACGGGTGATCAAATTCCAGTGCCTCTGCCTGGTGCTTTTTGCTTCACCAGGATAGGCATCCCCTTTGCAGTCTCTTGGGGGAGCATCGGGTGCCTTTTAAGCTTAAGAACCTGGAAGGTTTACATGTTGGTGGAGAATCAGCAGCCTGAATTTTTTTTCTGGGCTTGTTTAGCCTTGAGAAGATTCTGGGGGGTCTTTTTGTGTATTACTATATGGTGGTGGGAAGTAAGATGTTGGAGCCAGAGTCCCGTCAGTGGCATCCTATGAAAGGACAAGAGGCCATGGGCGCTAGCTCACTTCCATTTAAACAGAAGAAAAAGCTTTCTTACGGTGTAAGGGCTCAAGCACTGGAACAGGTCGTCCCAGCAGGTTGTGGAATCTCCATCCTTGGAGCTATTCAAAACTCAGCTAGACAATGTCCTGAGCAGCCCGCTGTAGTTGACATTGCTTTGAGCAGGGGTTTTGGATTAGACCATCTCAAAAGGTCCTTTCCAACCCCGATGACTCTGATTCTGAGTTACCATAAAAAATTAAATGGGTTCTTGGAAGCAGTAGAACAAATAAGAGAACATTGAATTGTCGTACAAAATATCCACTGTACAGTTTCCAAAAGACCTCTTGCTAGTGATGCTTCAAAGCGAGCAGCATGAGGGATGCGCCTCCTCTAAGTTCTCTGCAGTGTTGTCTTTGCTCTTCGAGGACTCGAGTACTTTGGGTCATGAGGGTGATTCAGGCTTTGGACAGGATTTCTGAAGAAAAGGATTAAGGACAAGGTTGTGTTTTTATAGGCACAGTCCTACTTTGTAGCAGAACAAAGGTTCATGTGCTTCAGATGGAGCCCCAGAGCCTCAGGAAGCTCCTGAGGCTGCAGGTGAAACCCGTCACCTGCACTTGTCCTTGTAGTTGGTTGTACCAGGATGCAGGGAGAGACCATGGGACCTCAGCTTTGTGATGCACTGTTCTGGCAGACCAGTAGGTCCTATCAGTGTTACCTACACCAAGACTGTCCGGGTCACCCCAAGATGGAAAGAGTGGTGGCAGTGCTGCTGCCTACACTGTGCATCTGCTCCGAACGTCGAGATGAGATGAGATGAGATGAGATGAGATGAGATGAGATGAGATGAGATGAGATGAGATGAGATGAGATCCTACACTTGGGTCGGGACAGTCCTCATTATCAATACAGGCTGGGGGATGATGTGACAGAGAACAACCCTGCGGAAAAGGACCTGGGGGTCCTGGTGGATGAAAAGCTGGACATGAGCCAACAGTGTGCACTTGCAGCCCAGAAGGCCGATCTCATCCTGGGCTGCATCAAAAGAAGCGTGGCCAGCAGATCCAGAGAGGGGATTCTGCCCCTCTGCGCTGCTCTCCTGAGACCCCACCTGGAGCCCTGCGTCCAGCTCTGGAGCCCTCAGCACAAGAAGGACATGGAGCTGTTGGAGTGGGTCCAGAGGAGGGCACGAAGGTAATCAAAGGGCTGGAGCACCTCTTCTGTGAAGACAGGCTGAGAGAGTTGGGGTTGTTCAGCCTGGAGAAGAGAAGGCTCGGCGGAGACCTTCCAGCCCCTTCCAGTACCCAAAGGGGGCCTACAGGAAAGCTGGGGAGGGGCTGTTGGCAAGGGCACATAGCGATAGGACGAGGGGCAATGGTTTTGAACTAGAGCAGGGCGGGTTTAGATGAGACATTAGGAAGAAGTTCTTTCCACTGAGGGTGGTGAGACACTGGCCCAGGTTGCCCAGAGAGGGGGTGGAGGCCCCATCCCTGGAGACATCCAAGGCCAGGCTGGATGAGGCTCTGAGCAACCTGATCTAGTTGTGGATGTCCCTGCTCACTGCAGGGGGTGGGACTAGATGGCCTTTAAGGGTCCCTTCCAACCCAACACATTCTATGGTTCGATGATTCTATGAGGTGAGATGAGATGTGAGCTGGGGTTTTGCCCCGGATGTATCCACAGGTCCATTCCAGCTCCTCACCCACACCAGCCCCGTTCCTCGGTGTGAGAGCAGAGCCCACCCTGTGCCATCAGCTCCCCCCCGCTGCCTGGGCAAAGAGGGGGTTTTTCTGACCCTGCTGCAACGAATGGTGTTTCTGCACTTCAGTTTCTGGGTTGATTTATTTTATTTTTCACACTCACAGAATCTTCACGGTTGGAAAGGACCTTTGAGATCATCGAGTCCAACCAAACAACCTACAACCTCTGCCACTAGAGCATGCCCTGAAGTGCCACATCCAGACGGTTCTTAAACACCTCTAGGGATGGG
>VXBH01009657.1:70969-86454 GCA_013400035.1 Rynchops niger
GGTTTAGAGGTGGCTTTTGTCAGGGTAGGGTAATGGTTGGACTTGATGATCTTAAAGGTCCCTTCCAACCTCAGCGATTCTATGATTCTATGATTCTATGTGGTGCCGTTAACCTTGGATCAGGACATTATGATGTCCACAAAAATAACAGTAGATGCCTAAATCAGCCTTCCCAATCTGTTCCTTTTCTGATGGTTATTTATCGTTACCTAGGATTGCGATCTGTGGGGGCCAGCATTTCTTAGATCACATAGGATTGCAGACTTCTGACGTGTTGACATTCATCTTTGAATTTCTCTTTATATTAGTCACTTCTTTATTTTTTTAAATATCAAACAAAACCAATCAGTCGTATCTTAAATAATGACAGATAGGCCTCTGCAGAAATAGGGTTGTTTTCTGGCGCCAAGGGGAGGGAACGCGCCTCGTCGTCTCCTGTCCCCTGTCCCCTGGCGCGGGGAATACCTCCGATATTGTACGTCACCCGGGTGGGCAGAAATGGCTGTGCCGAGGCTCCGTCCAGACCGGTGGTGGCGGGTCCTTTCCAAACACCTGCGGCCTTTTCTCCTCTTTTTTTGTTTCCTCCCATAGCTCGTTCGTGCTTGTCTGAAAGCTCTGCAGGATGCCTGGCTCTGGCACTAAGAGAGTTCTGAAAAGGAAGAAAAAAAAAGCTAGGCTTTTTTTGCTCAAAATGCAGTGCTCTTGAAAAGGGCATCCTACTACCGAGTGCAGATTTCTGGATTTTGAGTGGAAAGCCTGGTTGTTGTATTTAGCTTTCATGGTCACTGTACTGTGCTTTGCTCTGTATTTTTTTTTAAATTGGAAGCCGGGGGGGAGTGATGAACACCAAAGAGGCAGTTACATGGGTGAATGTCCTGAAGCGGTTTTGAAATGCCCCAAGTTTCTTTTCTGACTCTCTCTTCCGTGTGTCTGGCACAGGCAGAGGAAGGATGAGTTGGAGCAGAGGATGTCTGCGCTGCAGGAAAGCAGGAGGGAGCTGATGGTGCAGCTGGAGGGGCTGATGAAGCTGCTCAAGGTACGGCATCTCCCGTCGGAAACGCCGCGCGTCCTGCTCTTCCCGGGTCGGGAATTCACTGCTGCTGCCCTGAGGTTCCCGCTTCGCTGCCGTACCTTTGTAAATACTTCATGAGGAACAGAAGGAATTTGCCAAAAGCCATTCCCGTGCTGGCTCCGCGCGTTGGTGCAGATGGGTAAACGGGTTTTCAGGTTCACGTGCTGCTGCTTTGGTTAAATAATATCAAGAGCCGCAAGATTTGGAAGGTTTGAAGAAGTGTTGGATTTGGTAATCAACCGCATGCGGTTCCGGGTAACAGCGCAGTTTTGCCAGCTCGAACTGGAGAATAAACTGGGAGCTCTAGTCACTGCAGTACAGACCATGAATCCCCAGAGCCGCGGTGCTGCCTTTCACCAGGGGACACGACACCGTCCCCGCGGCGTCTGGGGGGTGTTTTGGCTTTAGCGTGTGACGGTGTTGGCTCTCCTCTAGAGTCGATGTTGTTGGTTGGATTTCTGGCGAGGGTCCGTTACTGTTTGTTACAGGGTCCTGCTGGAGTTGAGCTCACAGTTGATGACTGTGGTCTGAAAGACTGTTACGCCTTTATTCTTTCCATTCTCTAAATTGGACAAGAGCCTCTCTAGAAAGTGAGTGGCGAAACCCTGGCCTGACTCAAAGAGCTTTTGGTCTAAGACAGGGTGCAACAAAGGTGCTGCAGGCAGTGGGAGCAGTGGGAGAGGGACCGCAGCAGTGGCACGGAGAGGAGCAGCACAGGGTTTGTGGGTGAGCTATGGGCACGTCTTGGGAGTTCCACAAAAACTGTCTGCACTTGCAGGTGATAATGAATTCACGTCGTCTGTGAATCTAAAGTGCAGTCGCTCCTCACGTTCGGCGTGCAGCCCGGAACAGGAGTGCGTGTACAAGAGCCTGTGATCACACACGCTTCGGAGGTGCCCGTTGGGTTCAGCTCCCCTGTGCAGACGAGCACGTTGGTTGGGAAGTATTTTTTTTTAAGTCAGTGGTTCTGCACACTGTAATTTTTTTTTTCCTGTTCAGCCTGTTAACGTCTGCCTGCTAAAAATTTGAAGCCAATCCCTTGCTAAATTCACCTTGATTTCTTCAGACCCCAGATCTTTGTAAGTTGAAGCGTGGTATCTCTGAAAACGGGCATCCAAAACTGAATTACAGATTTAGGAAAGTATAAAAAGTCATTGCCTCAGAAAGAGTTTGATCCTTTGTGGTTCAGGTGACCATGGTCTGAGCATTTTTCTTGCACATGTTTGAGGAACAGTATCAGTTTGGACATCTGCTCTAAGCTGGTGACAAGCTCTGGTGGGACTTTCTGGAGCCCCTGTTCTTTCCAAAGTGCTCGTAAGCCTTCACAGATGAATCCTCCCGAACAAAGACCTGATGAAATTCTCCCAAACACAACCTGATGCAAATGCCATCGTCTCGTTAGGGTGAGGGGCTGTTCTGGCAGCTGGCTTGGCTTTCTGCTCTTCCACCTGGAAAGCCTCGAAGGCCAGGTGGACTACCTTTCTCGGATGCCCCGCTCTGAACCTGAGCGACCGGCGGAGCTTTGCCCACCCATCTGCCCGCTCGGCCGTCGCGCTCTCATCTCCCGAACGGTGTGGGGTCCCTCCCGCCCGGCCGGTCGGACACGTGGACCGTTGTGTGGAGCAGCAGAAGACGTCGGCGTCAGTAACACCCCCGTGAGGAGAGCGCGGAGGGAGCTGCGCGGGGAAGGGAGCACGAGCGGCAGATGCTGCAACTGGGGAGACACGGGAGGGAGGAGCGAGGGCTGCGGAACAGGGAAGCGAGCCATAAGTGACTCACACGCGATAAACTAATGTTTTTTAGGACGCATTCACTGGGCTGAATCACGCAGTTCAATAACGAGCTTGTCAGAAGCTGCAAGGACATCTTCTAGGCTGTTATGCAGGTTAGGTTAGGAGCTGGCTCTTACTAGACTTTTCATTTATGACTCTGGGATCTTTTAATTAATTCCGCCGGTTCCCAAAATTGTCTAAAAACTACAGGGGCAGCTAGGACTGGATACAAGGAGGAACCTGTTCCCCGTGAGGATGCTCAAGCAGTGGGGCGGGGGCCCGGAGAGGTTGTGCCTTCTCCATCCTTGGAGGCTCTAAGCCGCCTGCTCGGAGGTTACCTCGGCCCTGTTCTGCCCTGAGCTCCCGTCCAACCCGACCTGCCCACGAGCCCGGGACTGCTGCGGCTCTTTGGTTCCACATGTGGCATATCACGGTTCTTTGCGTTTCCCCTTCTTTGCTTTCTATGGGGCCTGGCAGCTCCTCTTCGGTTAAAGCATCTTCCAGAGAGACATCTGTTCCTGAGCTGAAGAAAACAAAAACGGAAAATTCCCTGCCAATGCAAATCCGCTTGCACAGTTAAAGATTTACGCCCCATTTTCAGTTTTAATGTATTTAGCTTTGGTTTACACCCCTTGCCTTTGGTACATGTGGTTCTCCCTCCATTAAATTAAGGAGTACTTTAGCGCCCCGGTTTTTTCCTACACAGATACTTACTCATCTCAGTGGAGGCACTTCTCAGTCTTGTTTTTAAAATCAGTTAAACAGGTAGAGCTTTTTCTGAGCTTCTCGCAGCGCTGTTCTTCAGTAATTTTTATGGTTGCTGTCTTTGCCTTCTCCGGACTTTTAATATAATTTTTTAAATTAGGAAAAAACAAGCTGCGTACTGAACTCTTCCCCGACTCTAGCCAGGCTATGCGGAGAGTTACGGGAGTTTCATTGCTCTTCATCACGATTTTCCTTTTTCTGCCTTTCTGCCCCAGTGAGTGCTCTTTGAAAGCTGTCGGTGACCCACATCTTACTCCGCGTAAAGGGCTTTATTTATTTTCTGTCGTGCTAACCGGTTAACGGCAGTGTGTGGCACGTTCGGCCTCTGAAGGAACTGCAGATATGAAAATACATTACCTGGGTGGTGTTCCTTTAGCAGCCAAACCTGTAGTGCATTCAGCGAGCAAAATCAGGTTGATTTGGCAAGACCTCTTTTCCATGAAGTTGTAATGCTGCGTATATTACTTCTTAGTTGAGTCTTGGATCAGCGTTTCTGTTACTTTGAATAAATTAACGACAGGGTAGGGTCTTTACGCTTATTTAAGTCATCTTACTTCCCTTTCTGAACATCGGTGCAACACAGCGTGTTCCAGTCCTGAGGATTCCAAGATCTATTAAAAATTGCCGTCACTGGACCAGATAACTCCTCCTGTAATTATTTTAAGAATCCCAGCTGCAAGCTACCCGGGCCTGCTGATCTAAAAATATCATTTCTAGTAGATACTTTTTAGCACCTTTTCTCATTATTAGTGGAAAGGACTTCACTGTTTGCTGGTAGAAACTACAAGGGGAAAGTACTGTTAGTCAAACACAGAACAGAAACGCTAATTCCTCTTCCCATATTAAGAATTTTACCATGACCGTCAAGAAGCCGTACACACCACCGCAAAGGCTTTGTTTTGTTTCTGATATTTGTGTTCATTTCAAAGTCTCCTTCTTGGTGGTTTTAGCCCTGCCAGACACAAATTTTTCCCGCAACGTTTTCGCTTCTCTCATCATTTGGTGCACTTCAGAAATTTTCATTTATAATTTACATCAGCTGTTAAGCTTTTATGGTTTTTTCCATTTTCTTCTGCGGTATTTTTTACATTTTTAATGCTGCCTTCATTTCACCGTTTAGAGCCGGATTCAGCTTGCCTAACTCGGGTTATCTGGGAGTTTGGTACCTCGGCTCCCTCTGTAAAGAGAGGAGAGAGAGGAAGGCCTACATTTGGAAGGACATAGCTGTTCTCGGGAGGTTCATCCCGTCTGCCCGTGGCGAGCCATGCTGTCGCAGTTGGCCTCAGAGCAGAGAAGGGCTCTTGACTCGGAGGTGATCAGACCCCCGTGATTAGCATCCTGCTCTGATGTTCATTAGCCCGCCCAGTGACCTACCCAGGCCGTTGCGATTCAGAGTTAAGGTTGGGTTGGGAAGGACCGAGTGTCCTTCCACATCTTATGGCGACGTGTGTTGACTCTCCTTGCAGGAGGTTTCCGCTACGGGGATTTGTCGGTGGTCTGCCCCCAGGGAGAAGTTCTGGCCGTTCAGCTCTTCACCAAGTGCTGTCGTTGGTGTCTCCTGCTGGGTCGTCCCATGTGAGACCCCGGCTGTATCTGTCAGGGTGAGCTCATTAGCGCCAGACCGCGTTCCCTGGACCGGCACTCGCCTACGAGCTCTGCTGTTGGCATGGTCACTGACATGCCCTTGGAGCAGAGCTACCAACGCTGTCCCAAACCATCTCCAGCCACCACCCAGAAGCTGTCAGGTGCCCGGACCAGTTCCTGGGAGGCAGTTTGGATGAGGCCACTTTGATCAGGATAAGCATGGATGTGTTTAATAGCGTAGCCTCCGAGCCTGCAGAGCTGCCGCAATGGCCACCGTAGGGCTCCGACCGGCCGCTCCGCTGCCGTCTCCTGGCCGCTCTAGCTAGTCCATAGTTAAGCAGATGAAGCCCCTTGCACGCGAGAAGCTGATCAGTGGCCACAACCTGTTGGTACTGTTGTCAGTGACTTTCTTCCAATATTTTCTATCATCTTTTCTCCGTCCAGGCCGTTGGCTCAGCTCTCCCTTTTTCCCGAAAGTCTTCTGTAACACACCACGTGCCATTAGCTCTCTTCTAATAAGTCGTCGGCAGCGATGATTGTCTGCCTTCCTGCAGGGCTTTTGCTTCCAGCCGCACGGATATTCAGCAGACATATCCCATTTCACTTTTTCCATTTCCTCAACGGTAATTTCCTCGCTAGCTGATTTGATGATTTATCTAATAACCGCTCAGTCCTTCTAGCAAAGCTCCACGCCCCCGGAGGGGTATTTTTTCACATCTGTAGTTAATGCTAAAGCCTCATTTTTCAAACTAACAACTTTTTTTGTAGAGTGGAGACCATTTAGGAACTTTTCCCTGACCTGGCTCACCATCTAGTCCTGCGAGTCCCAGTGCCGGTAGGAGGAACAACTGGAAACATCTGGGAGCGCGGGGAGGGCAGCGCTGGCCTCCGCTGCTGATGCTGAGCCGGGGCTGAGTGGAGCCATTCCCTCCATCTGCTACCTCAGTGCCGAAATCCGCACCTGAAAGAACCCCAAGTCTTGGGAGAAAAAAACCCAGAAGTACGTGCTCAGAAGCGCGGAATTCTGGGCGGTCGTTCCCAGGTATCTCTGCAGTGCCCTCAGCGCACGGTTAGGAGCACATCTACTACAGTGGTCAGTGTGAAGGAGCTGCTCTAAATTAAGGGAGAGGGTCTGGTTAATCCTGCGGGATATCAATGAGGGAAGGTGGATAAATGGGTTCATGGATTTCAAGGCACGAAGGAGCTTTCATTCCGTGAGTTTTATCTCCATGACCTGAATTTCTGGCGAGACGTGTTACCGGTGGTCCTGCTGCCCTCTGCACCGGCGGTCCGTGCAAGGCCAGCGTTGGAGGGGACACACGCTGTTACCCTGGCAAAGCTGTAATTAATTGTTGTTTCTGCGTAGATGAGTCATCAAAAACCTGCTGCCAGCCTTTCTGCTAACGCACGGTGTTGCTCCCCGCAGCACAGCTGCCGTGCTCCTCCACACCACCCCGCCCGCAGGCAGAACAGCCCGCAGGACTCGTAATGCTTTTTACATACGCAAAGGCAAAATCTATGAAAACTTCGGAATTAGGAAAGAAACCCTCGACTACGTGATACTTCGCTCATTCCCAGGAATGCTCCTATGGCTGAAGTCAGAACGTGACCCCGCTGCCCAGACGGGTTCGCAATGTACATTTCTCTGCTTCAAAAGAGGATAAATTCATCCGAATTCCACTTTTTTTGGTCTTTCAAATTAGTAGCAATCCATACTGACAAACGCTGCCTTGCAGCAGGGGATTTTTTTTCTGGTCAGATTTGTCCTTACTCCACATCTTTGGTGCTCTTGCCTCCCAGGTTCTCCCCTCCCGCTCCACATCTGGTTACTGGCCGCTCGTTAATCTGCCCTTTGGAATCCCACCTGCAGAGGTCCCTGAAGGCCCGGAGGCAACGGGCACTCTCGGACCAAAGAGGTGGCATTTTGCCTCTCAGGCAGTGACGGTTGGGTCTCTGTGATGGCTGACTCGTGCTCACAGGGAAGCGAATGCCGTGCAGCAGTTGCACGCTCCAGGTGGTATTTCCAGAGTTTAGAGGATGGTGGAACGGTGCCTTGGGGACAGGTGGAGAGTCCGGAGTAGGAGGAGTAAAGCCAGTAAAGGTTCTGCGTAGAAGAAGAGATATCCGTTGGATATCCTGTCCTGTGTCCAAGATGTCCGCGCTGTGATGTCCATCCCGTGTATGCAACTTTGGCCAACGCCAAAGGCCGTTGTAGACAAGAGTCGTCTTTTGCGAGTGGAACAGATGGCACCTCTGCGTTCCCACCACGGCTGTTGTGTCTAACGCCCTTGTTTCCTTCCATGTCTGCAGATGTTTCTACAATTTGCCATGTTCTGTTCTTCCACTGGGTCTGTTGCGTGTTTTCTGTGTGTGCGCGTTTTTCCTTTTCGTACAATAACTAATCTGTCCTGTTTCTCTCTTCACCTTTTTCTTTTGCCAACGCTTACAGGAAGAAGAGCAAAAGCAGGCAGTAAGTTGACTTCAGTTTGTAGGTGATCTTTTCTTTCTGCATGAAAATGCAATTTTCTGTTACTTGGCTTGTATGCAAATAAACCCTGGGAATGCGGGGTCTTTCTCACTTGTAAATTTGAAAGCAGCCCTCATCAGTTTCCAGTAGAGCATGGTTTTGTGTATGTCCTTAAAGCTATTTCTCTCTCCCTTTCTAATTAAGTTTATTGCTGTGGGTACACAACCGGCGGCTGCATTCATTAGGTTTTTATAGAATTGTGCATGGTCATCCAGGCTTGAAAATGTGGATTCTCAGCTGGCTTCATAATATATTTTGCTGGAGATTCTTTGGAGTATTTTACATGCTAAGAAAGCTTTCTTGTCTCTTCAGGAATCCTTTACTTTGCCTCCTTGCCACGTACAAGTCCATGCATGAAAACTAATTAATGACTTAATATTCTGGGCATGGATCCATATCATTCAGTCATGATATAGTCTCCTTGAATTAGTCCCAGTATGCTCGTTGTAAACAGGATGAGTAAACTAACAAGAGACAAGAATACATTTGCTTTGTTACTGATTTTCATTTTCTCTGCCCGCCTATTAAAACCCGAATCCTGTGTTGATTTCGGAATCCACTCCAGAGGGAGCCCTTTTGCTTTTCTCGGAAATAGCCAGATGTTCAATGTCTTCCCTCCAGCAGAACACATTTTCAGCATTTTGGAACGTGGTTTTCTGTATGCACCGAGCTTTAATGAAGGTGAATCCTGTGTTTCTCATTGCTGGGGTTTTTTTACGTGTTGTTTGTCAGATACTCGAATTGGATCTTTGATACATGGATTGGAAATCCTGGTGACTTATTTTTTGTAAGGAAATACATATTTCTGGGTAACTTCTATTGTTGAAATTGCTTCAGTGGTGCATGTGCTGAAATGGGCTTTTGGTGACTCCTGGATGGCCTTTTATTAGGGTTCTGATATCAATTTAAGAAGATGGTGGTGGTAAGTGTGCATCTTCTGTGGGAGCCCAGTTCATCCCTGGTTGATGCTGCCAGTGAGGATTTACCCCTGGGTTTGCACGGGCACCTTGCAGACATCCCTTGGCTTAGTGAAGGGACCAGATTGCAGCATGTGGCAGCGATCTTCTAAGAATTTCCTGGAGGAAGGAAAACAACCAAGACACCACCGTCCCTGTCCTCCAACTTCTGATGTGCAGGTGGAATGCTGTATCCTGTGTCATTCTCTTACCCAGCACCATTGCTAGGAATAATCGTCTGTGTGGAGATGCAGCATTATTTTAGCTTGTTTTTCCTGCACCGTGATGTTCATATTGATTGTGGATAAAGAAAAAGGGTAAAAATGAGATCAAAGGAAAAATTTGCCCAATTTTACTTCCCATCTTTCCCTGGAACACCGTGTGGGTAGGAGGATAAGAGAGCCAAACCTGACTGCTAAAATAATATCAACACACTGACATTCTGTCCAGTCCCATTCTGTTGGAATCTATGATGAATGAGCCAAAAAGGATTTGAAACTCAGGAAGGCAGATTTTGACCAACCAAAGGACACGTTGCTGAGCTGTAGGAATGGAGACTGCATCCTTACATCTGCCTGGGCTGAAGTAGCTTGAAACACTCTCCTCTTAACTATAACGGTGCGGCCTGAGAAAGCTGGAAATCCCAGGATACAATGCTCCACTTGGCTGAGAAACACACAGAAATCACGAAATAGCTGAGGTGGAAAGGCATCTCTGGAGGTCACCTAGTCCAGCCCCCCATGCTCAGAGCTTCTCAGGACCTTGTCCCATCAGGGTGTGAGTATCTCCAAAGATGGTGACTCCGAAACCTCTCTGGGCGACTGGTTCCAGTGCTTCAGTACCCTCACCATAAGAAAGTTTCTTCTTTATTTTTAAACAGAATTTCCTATATTTCCATTTGTGCCTATATTTCCATTCCATTGCCTCTGGTCCTGTCACTGGATCATCTCCCTTGACCTGCTGCCAGCACTCCTCCCAACACAGCCCAGGATGCCGTTGACTTTCTTTGCTGGAAGGGTACATTGCTGGCTCATGTTCAACTTCTCTGCAGGATCCCAACGTCTTTTTCTGCCAAGCTGCTTTCCAGCCAGTCAGAAGGTTATTCCTTCCCAGGAACAGGACTTTGCAGCCTGTGTCGAACTTGATGAGGTCCCTCTCTGTCCATTTCTCCGGCGCTTGCAGTGTTGTCTGCGAATTCATTGGGGGTGCATGCTGTCCTGTCGTCTAGGCCGTTACTGAAGAAGTTAAAGCAGTACTGGCTGCAGTATCCAACCTTGAGGCACGCCGCTAGTAACTGTCCTTGAGCTGTCCTTGAGCCTTCATGTGGCTGATAACAACCCTACGCATCACTCTGTGTTTGGTATCTGCACTGTTCTGGAAAGGAGGTAATGGCATACCTCCGGCTTGAAGTCCAGAAGAACTCATTGGACCATATACTGGCTTCCCAATGCCTTCAGGACTTCATGGTCATCTATGTGCTCCAATAACAGAAATACTTGAATAAAGGGCTGAATGTCTGTGAGAGTGTGGGCCGAAGAAACACAGCCAACTGAAGAACTTAAAAATATTCTGTCCTTGAGAACGTCTACCAGTTTTGGTAGCTCTAGACTCTCATCTTCCCTCTACATGTGTATAAAACCCTACAGCAGCTAGGCAAGGTCTACTGTGTGCTCAGCCAGCCCCATCCTTGTGTCCACAAGCATGTGTCTTGGAGAAAGAAGTTAGAGGAGAAGAGCCTAGTCTGGTTAGTACCTCACAGAGGTCTACAGACTAGTTCAGAAACAGCAGGACCACGTATGAGGGAAAACACAGAACACTGTCTGAGTCCCGTGGAAGAGAATGCCCAAGTGCCTTAGCGCTCTGAAGTGATGATCGTCTCAGCCCTTGACGAGATGGGTTGGTTATGTGGCGGCAACATGAATTTACAGGAAGGGTTAAGGTGAGTGACAGTCACCAATCCGGGACTGGCAGCACATCAAGAACGGTGGCATCAGCATCCACCTTAGGAATTTCTGATTCCCCTTCACTGCTAAAGCCTTCTCCATATTGCTCGTAAGATTTCCAGAGATGGGTCAGAGAGGATCAGCTTTCTGGGCTATGTTCAAGCAAGTTGCTTGGCAAGAAAAAAGGCTTCCTTAACAGAAAGCCGTCTCGATCATTCTGCATCTAACTGAGACAACATACGCTGTATTCCAGGGGCTGAAGGAGCCCAGGTTAATGTGGCCATTTTGAATGGCTTGACGGTGGTCACAAGCCAGCGTTCCACCTGGTGCAGCAAGGCACTTCACCTGGTGGGGCAGCTGGTGCAGGTATTTGCGGCCAGAGTGGCTGCGTGTGTAAGCGTTGGGTGGAGATCTTTGCTGCTCCTGGGAGGCGAAGAAGAACTTCCTTGGCTGCTGAGGTTGCCACCAAGTGCCTGCAGAAAACTGTGTGATAGCGGACTTCCATGTCCAGCAAAAGACTAGGTGAGCACAGTGGCATCTGAGAGACCAACCTCCAGTCACAAAAATGCCCTCAGCGGGCCGAGAAGCTGCTGTGTCTCTTGGCCAGTCTTGGTCAGAAAATCACGGCAAGCTGTAAGGAGTTTGTGTCAGGAGGGAGCCGTCTTACAGGGAGCTCCAGTAACTTCTCTTCAGAGTCGATCTCCTAGCAGGATTTTGAAAGTTTCTGTACAGTCTTTCCCCTTGCAGGACTGTTCCTTGGAATCAACGGGGGCGAGTCCTCGTCACGCCCTTGAGGGACGATGCCTTGGGCAGAGAGATTATTCCAGTAATGGAGTATTAAGCCACGTGGTATTCATAGTCCACCACGCTATTCTCTACTACTGCTAAGACTGTTGTGTCCCAGCTAGTAAAGATCTTTGCCAGCCTGGATCCTAATTTACAACAGGACTGTTTTCATGTCACAGCTGGTGAGAGCCTTAAATAATCTGCTAAATATTAAAACCTCTTTGTTTTATAGTCAAACGAACAGCCATGGGAGCTGTTCCGTTCAATATTCAGAGGGACGTTAAGGGAATTCACAAAGATGTGCATCACATGCATGATGTCTTTGGCCTGTAGTACAATTCATACAACAAATCCAGAGGAGCGCCAAGCGCTCGTACTCCCAACACGAGAGAACTTCTCTAATGCCAAACAGGCACAGAAACGGCTTCCCAGCGGAGGAGCTCACATGGGAGCGCTTGAACGCTGGAGTGGAAATCTTTTCCTTTCAAAAGATGGTGGGAACCATACGACACAGCAGAGCAGACTGGGCTCGTGCATTTCGGGGTTACGTTACCAGTCAGGAGAAGTGGACACGCTCTCGCCCAGCAATCCTCGTGAAGTCGTGGGAGGGTTGCTCCTTAACCCCGTGGAGAGGGAGCCAGGGGTCCCCCTTTTCCTCCCATCGTTCAGATGATTCAGAGTACATGGATGGTACCTTTCAGGCAGCTTGAGAAGTGCAAGGGCAGCAGTGCACATACCTTCAATGGGGTGAACTTTCTTAATCAACGGCTGTAGCGAAGCTGAGCCCCGACAGCAAGCCAGGATGATACCTGCGTCCCTTCCCAAGAGATGTAGAAACCTGCAAGTGGAGCATTCCTGCCCTTGAAGAGCCCTGTAACAGCAGAAGAAGTCTCACCGTGTTGATATCCGAATCTGAGAGTGCCGTTCAGTTTCTGCATCCGTTTTTGCATCCTGTACGCCTCTCTGGAGTGGATCACGTCTGGGTGACTCCCGCTATCTCATACTGATGCATTTTAACAGAAATATGAAGAATTCCGCCTAATGCCTCAACGCCGCAAGTCCTTGTTCATCTGCAGGGTGTGCCTGTGGTCTCTGTGGATATCAGCAGCCTCTCGGCAGGGATGGGTTGTGTCTGCCAGCTGCGTAGCCAGTATGACCCAACCGGCTCGAATGACATTCATTTATACTCATAACTGAAAAACTTTTCTGAAAAGAGTGGAAGACCACTTTCTGGAGGGTGGGAGTGGACAGTCCCAGGAGCATAATGTCGAATAAGACAAAACTGCCTATTTGGGATAAATTTAAGGAAAGGACCAAATCTGGTTACCCACCACGCTGGCAGCCTTAGATGCCCGCTCTGGTTAAGCTGACAGGTATTGCAGCATGCAGGCTGCGTCTGTGCTCCTAAATGCACACGGAAAAATCCCGTGACGCTGAGGGCAACCGGCATGAAGATGCCCGCCTCCGTGCTCGCGGATTTTCTTGGCCTCCAAGACCTGGTGGCTGCATGCAGGGTTGGGAATGGTGTGCCTGGGCACTGCCAGGGAATGTGCTAGCTGAAATGTGTCACAACCGTGCCAGGGAGCATTCTAACGCTTAGATGCTGTAAATTATCTTGTTCCAGTGCCAGAAACACTCCTGGGTATGGTTCAATTCTCTAATATAGACAGACGTGGCTTTGGAATAAGCTTTGAGTTGGTGCCTCCTGACTAAGAGCCATGTTCATGGGTCTCCTGGAGGATATCATACCTAGAAAGGCTCCCAAAAGAGCCATTTAGATGTTAAAGATTTGAAGTCATGTAGGGAACTGGACCTCCGTACCTATGGAGTTTGTCTGTCAGTAGACATTTCAGAAAGGAAGGCTGGGTCTGTGCTGACATCGGGTATTGGAGGTGAAGAAGACCTTCCCCTCCCCTTTAGTTGTCAGCACTGCCCCTAGCAGATGACTTTTTCAGATGTGAGGAGGAAGGCTTGGCAGGGAATAGTCATGGAAATGCATCAGGATTACTTTCTTGGAAGTCTCTTTGCTCTGATGGATCACACTGTCCTGTGGTGGTTGCGTGTCAGGTGAGAGACAAATCCCTGAATAATGTGGTGGTGCTTCCTATCACAATGGGATGAATGGGGTGAAATGTAGACTGAGGTGTGGAGCTGATGTCTGAGGGAGACCTGGTTTCTGTCTGAAGAGAAAGAAAATCCCTCTCCCCACACCAGTAGAGGACGGTGAGAAGAGAAGGCTCCGCGGAGACCTTCCAGCCCCTTCCAGTCCCTCCAGGGGCTCCAGGAGAGCTGGGGAGGGACTCTGGAGCAGGGAGGGGAGCCGTGGGACGAGGGGGAAGGGTTTTACACTGGAAGAGGGGAGATTCAGGTGAGATCTGGGGAAGAAATTCTTTGGTGTGAGGGGGGTGAGCCCCTGGCCCAGGTTGCCCAGAGAAGCTGTGGCTGCCCCATCCCTGGAGGGGTTCAAGGCCAGGTTGGACGGGGCGTGGAGCCACCTGGGCTGGTGGGAGGTGTCCCTGCCCAGGGCAGGGGGTGGCACTGGGTGGCCCTTAAGGTGCCTTCCAGCCCAAAACGTTCTGTGGTTCTATGATTCTTTGATTCTCTGGTTCTACGTTTCTATGATTAGCGAGTTTCTCCAGGCTCACGTCCGTTGCCATCTGTGCCAAGCTCGCTGGGCAGAGCGGAGAAGATTGATCACGGCTGGGCTGAGCAGCAGAGGAGAGTGAGTTGCCGCTTCTCTTTCAATTGCTTTGTCTGGTGGATGGTGGGGGCCAAACGCTGCGGAAGTCAGCCAGAGCCTTCCCGAATAAAGGCAGTCACGGTTGGGTCTGGTGGCTTGGCATAAACCTGCTGCTGTTGAGGAGCAATGAAGAGGTGCACGAGCCTCTCCTGACGCTCGACCGGGACTGGGCAGGCTGTTGCTGTCAGGCCGGAGGGGACCCAGTCGTTCTGTCCCGCTTTGGAGGGCCCGCAAACGGCACGAGGGAGTAAGTGCAGTTCAACGCAGAAGGCAGACTAAAACAGTGGAGAGTGCTTAGATGTTTTTGAGCCTGAACTGTAGTAACCAGAGATGTTTTCCAAAATAGCAGTTGGGAAAGCTGTTGGGGAGAAGTGTGGTTTTCCCGCTGCTCCCGCTGTCCCACAAAGAGGTAAGAGCCATAAGGCAGAAGGGTTTCTGCGGAGTCCCGCTCCATTCATGCCTTCCCTGAATCGCATTCCTCTCTACTTAATCACGGTTTGGATCGCACAGCCAGAAACAGGCAGGAGTTTGTTCAGTTTCTCGTCTTCCAAGTCCTGCCGTCGCTGAGAGAGACACGTGTGCCAAGTTCCAACTTTTAAGCCGCTACCATTTTTAACAAAGCTCTGTGCAAAAGCATCGCGGCTACACTTGCTCTTGACTTGGGGGGCAAAATACGCTTATTCCTTCTAATGCACTTCAAAACCAGTTGAAGGGGTTGGGTTTATTTTCTAAACAGATCCTCTGTCAAGAAGCTGCCCAGCATGAAATTATTTTCAGTTTTTTTGTCTTCTAGAGATTTATGTTTATTTGCATACTTTTTTGTTTTAATGTGCGTTATTTGGGAAAAGAGGATTACAAAGTGAAACAGAGTTAGAGCATTTTCACCAGGGCACACAGTACTCACAGGCAGCAGTTCCTGTAGATTTATCGTGGGCGGTTCTAAGGAGACTCGAGGCTTGGTCGTGTGCCACGTGCTCAGAGGGGCTCCCAGAGCCCCGAGAGCTTCTTTCTGTGTTCAGCGTATTCTCCCCCACCTTCTGGTGTCCCGTTTTGATGTTAATAAACGTGAAACGCAGCGGCTGCAGGAGAGGAGCGTCCTTGCTTTGGGAAGGTGCACGTCGTGCACCCCGGGACGTGGCAGCTCTGCCACTCGCTGGCCGTGCTACCAGCTGGGTGCCGTGGAAGGGATGGCGCTGAGATGCCTTTCCCTGGGGTGGCATGGCCATGGCTCTGGGTCACACACCGCTCTGGTTGCAGTTCCCACCTGTGGCTCCTGGGCTGTTGCAGAAATTGTAGGGCCATCCCATCCCCTCCCCACCCCATGCCATCCCATCCCCATC
>VXBH01009661.1:7186-33294 GCA_013400035.1 Rynchops niger
AAAAAAAAAAAAGCAACCAAACATTCAAAATGGAAAAGAGTCCAAATAAAAACAAGTGGACAAAGAATAAAATTTTAAACTTAAATATTAAGACATAATGATGAAAATAATAAAGTAAAAATAGTTTGGTATAAAATTTTCTTTGACTACACTAGAATTAGGATCTATACAAAGAGTTGAAAGGATTCATAGATAAATAGGGATTAAACAGACTGCACAGAGGAGATGGGGTATATTAGAGGAGAAATGTTGCATTATTTTTTAACATACACATTTACTATTGAGAAAGATCGAGAAATCATGTCCTTTAAAGTTGAAATGTCACCTTTATGAAAGGTGAGTCTCAGAACCTTTATCACATGTCAATAGAGGTGGTTTGAAAAGCAAAATTGATAAAATAAACACATTTTCTGGACCAGATATTGTTCACACAATAGTTCTAAAAAAAATCAGATTTATAATTACTGAATCATTAGAAGTGGTGTGTATCACCCTTAGCATTCTACCATAGAAGAATCAAAGGAAATTAAAAATATGCCACTTTTTTAAAAGGGCCCTGGATAACCTGAGGAACTGTAGGACAGAAGAAATACAGCAGAGAATAGAATAAAAATAAAATACAGAACATAAGCATGAGAACACAGAGCAGTAAATTAAAACTTTAAACTGACTACCAGATACAAAGTTTGAAACCATAGCAGAAATAGAATTAGTGGTTTTGTGTGCAAGTATAGTCTATTTGGAGAAGAATAACATTTTTTTGAATTAATTTGCATCTCACATACCTTTGAAGAAGTTAGCAAGCAAAGGAACAAACATGATCCAGCCAGTGTGCCTGTATTATTCCATCTAGGTACACTTTCAACTTCCTAGGACATCATGCATAGTATCACAAAATCACATAATGGCTGAGGTTGGAAGGGACGTCTGGAGGTCAACTTGTACAACTTCCCTGCTCAATCAGGGTCTTTCTAGCCCAGCTACAGTAGGGCTTTCAGGACCATGTCCAGACAGTATGGCCTGTCCTGGTTTGAGGACTGCACTTAGTACTGCACTAACTGCACTTAGTACTCAAGAAAGATCATAGTACCAAGAATCTCTGCTCTCCTCCCTTGCTGTTGCCTACAGAGGTGAACTCTCAGTGATTAGGCTGTCTAAAAGCTGTGGTGGAGTTCAAAATGACCTAGAACACCACTGGAAGAAGATCACAGATATGCTGCAGCCAGTATGTCAGTACAGGTACAGCCATAGAATATGTAGATCTATTAAAAAAAAAATATAACAAGTTATCTTGCTACTAAGTTAATTAAACTAACAGTCACAGAATGAGAGAGTCTTTCAATAAGTAAAAATAGTTAAAAGGTATTTTAAAATATCTTAATAAATATTTNGTAAAAATATTTAAAGGAGGAACAAATGGACACTTCTTATAGTGGAGATCAGGTACAGTGAAGTTCTCCAAAGCTAGTGCAGGCTTGTTAACAAGTTTATAAAATATATGGAAAAGGGAATAAAATCTGAGGCAACAAGATTTTCTGATACAATCAGAGTAGTGAAAACTAAAATGTTACTACAGATCTTTAAAAGAACCTCAGAAGTTTAAAAGACTGAGTCATAAGTGCAATTCAGTATTTCATATGCAAAGCCGAACTGAAGAGGAGAAGCAACCACAACCATATATGCACAGTGATATGTTCTTAATTAATTGTTACAGTTCAGGAAAAGGGTCTTATAGTCATCCTACATAGTCCTCTTAAAACAGTAGAAGAGAGGCCATAAAAAAAAAAGAATGTTTGTAGTGTCTGGTTGGAATGGAGTTAATTTTCTTCACAGCAGCCCATATGCTGCTGTGTTTTGGATTTGTGACTACAACCATTTATAAAACACTGATGTTTTGTCTGTGTCTGAATAGTGCTTGCACAGCAGTGAGGGTTTTTCTGATTTTGTGTCTGTAATAAAAACTTTTTCCCACTTTGCCACCCCAGCGAATAGGCCAGGGGTGTGCAAGAAGTTGGGAAGAGGCAAAGCTGGGACAGCAGATGCCAACTGACGAAAAGGGTATTCCATACCATGTGATGTTGTGTTCAGCAATAAAAGCTCAAAGAAAGGAGGAGGAAGAGGACAGTGTGTGTTTATATTATTTGTCTTCCTAAGCAACCATTACATGTGCTGAGAACCTGCTTCCCAGGAAGTGTCTGGACATCTGCCTCCCTGAAAGTAGGGAATAAATTCCTCATTTTGCTTGGCTTTCAGCTTTGCTTCACATGCTAAACTCTTTCTCTCGACCCACGAGTTTTTTCTCACTTTTGTCCTTTCGATCCTCTCCTCCATAGTGCTGAGGAGGGAATGAGCGAGTTACTGGGTGGGGTCTTAGCTGCCAGCTGGGATCAATCCACCTTAGTATTATAAATTATTATAAAGAGCAAAAAAGACATAGGTTTGCCACTTCGTAGTTCATTGTTGGACTTGTATCTTGAAAATCAAATATATTTTGTTCTTCTCACTCAATTCAAAGAAGATAGTCTAGAACTAAAAATAGTTACAGAGGGGAGAAAGAAGAATAAATTAATGTATCAGATGTCTGCCACTTGAGAAGGTATTAAATAAGCAGCTAGAAGAAGTGGTGAATGTGGGGACATGTTAGGTAAATGAAAACATTATGAATGAAGTATTTATGAATAAATAAGGAATAGTAAGTAATTCACAGCTTCTCATGACTTAGAAAGATTGCATTATGCTTAATTTGTCAGAATGAAAGCAAATCAAAATAGTGTTTTTTTCCACTCCAATTGTAATTAAATTAGTTAACACATCACCAAAAGATGTTGTGAATGCCAAAAGCAGGAATTGGTTTAAAATTTATAAGATGGTGGTGTTTTTTAATTATTCTTTCTACATCTATAAATTGCTATTATATGCTATAACCTACATGGTCACTTCATTTAGGAATCGCCTTCAGAAGCTGAGACAGTGCAACAGATATAGACTGTTTATTATACTATTTATCTGAATATTTGTTATTAACCACTGTTAGGGAGAGGGCATGAGATTAGATATAGTGTACAGATCTTTAACCTGTGCCATCACATCAATTGTGATAAATTTATGTACCTCATAAATCTGATGTATTTACGTACAGTAAATGTAGTCAAAGGTGCCAGATACCTCTGGGCAGTTACTCATCTAAGCTCTCTCTTAGAGATATCTTAGGTAAATGTCTGCAGTTGGATTGTATGAATACTTCTCAATGATTTGCATCAGAAACATTTTCTGTTTGTGCAAAAGAAGAGATAATTGTCAATGAAATATTCCCAAATATTCCATATATTGAGAAGACCAGAATATATAATGTTCAATGTAGATGTGATTCTTCAGAGTTATTTTAGAATCCCTTTGCCTCACTTAGCTGGGTTATGTACAGATAAACACATCCTTTATGCTTGTACAAAACTAAAAATATGTTTGTAAGATTCTGACTGGAGACCTGTAGCATATAACTACACTTCTATCTTAAAATATGTGATAAAATTGTGTCTTATTAATTTCCAAGCAATCTAGTCTCAGTGGCCCTTCTTAGAATCACACAGGCTAAAAGGAAAAACAAAACAAAATGCAACACAACACATTATTATCTTCCAGACCTCAAACGTTTCACTAATAGGTCATATCAAGGTGCTGTATTTGTTCTGCTAGTATCTCACTACATGATCTATTAGGATGCTACCATTTCAGATATTTAAAAGCCTTGTTTTAACACTGCCAAGATATGCCGTGAGTGTCAGAGTGCTTTAAATCAAAACTGAAAACTGACTTGTTTTTCCCTTTGCTTTCCATCATTAGTTTGGCACTGCAAGCTGTGTTATTAATTATTGTACATCTCTTGTAAAGCACCTTGAGATGTCTTGCTGAGATAAGGTACTATGTCCTATAAATGGAAGTTACTGCTGCTATTCTGTCAGAAATTAGTCTAAAGTACAGTAGAACAAGGTCCTTCAAAAGTTCCATCAACCATAGAAAGTACTATAGTAATACTATAAAGTTGATTCTAGAATCTGCAGACTATAGTTTACAGCTCACAGAAGCATTAACATCTGTGTCTTCAAAATAATTGTATATTTGTAGTGACTTATATTAACCTCGCATATCTTTATTCGTGTACAACCAACCACATAATGAGAAGGACAGAGGAGATGCAGATTTAAGATGTTAGTACTCATATGATGAACTTTCTAGACATAGTATTTGCACCATGTGTTACTGTGTTAGCATAGACAGACTAATGAGAAAGGCAGATAGCTCAACCTAAGAGGAGTGCAGTTACAAATCAGGATAGTTTCTTGAAGGAAGAAACTTCTTTAACCCTGATGAGATATTTTAATACTTTGGTTAAACATCATGGAGCTTCAAAAAGCATCTGAGACATTAACAGTTTATTTTAAAATGGGATTAGCTGTAGCTTTGGGATGCTTTGGAGCCAACCTCATTCCTAGCAACATTCTTTTAAAAATGTAGTTGGCCTAATTCCACTGTGATTCAGGCTGGTTTTTAATACAAGTAGCTTTCTACAGCAGGAGAGGTTTAAAGGTTACAAAACAGCTACCAAAATTATGAAATCATGGGAAAAAAAGTAGAAAATGGAAGATTCTTAACATTAGGGTTGACTTCACTGCTGAAGTAGAGGCTTGTTCAAATATAAAGAGAACTAACTTTTCTCCTCTGTTAGTTCTCCTTCTGGCTATGCATGCAATGAGTATCTAGCTCATGCATCATCATTTATACTGGTAGATCTCCAAATATATGCAAAAATAATTGTATCTCAGAAAGGAAAAGTGATCTTTCAAGCACTCAGCTCTTGTGTCAGCTCACTGACACAGCTGGACATTGAACTCCTATCTCCAATGAGTGAATGCAGCTCTCTGTCTACATGTTCTAGTTTTATAAACACACTTTCAGAGATTCTCTAATAAAGACAACACAGATAATTATTTGCAGAGGATCTCTAAGGTTAAAATGCAAGCAACTCTTAGCCACGGCCAAATGCTTTTTTAAAATCAGCCATTAAGAGAAATATTTTGTATGCCAAATATGGGAATTGCAAAACAAAGTTGGAGAAACATATTCATCAGTATTTTTCTAGTTCTGTGTCTCAGAATTCTTGTCATGTGTTTGGCGTGGAATGAACAGTTATTCCAGGTATCCTGTGTCTCCCTCTCTGCTCATTTCTGCCAGTGAATCATGGTCTGTTTGTACTGTGAAGACAGAAGAAGCAAACTTCTTGTTATCCACAGAAGATTGCCAGGGAGCACTGAGACATTCACAGGACAAGTAGTACAACAAAATGGACAATTTTCACAATTGCAGTCTAGACGTTGCTAGGTAGCAATGGACAGGCATAGGAAGAAGTGAATACAACATCGCAACTGCAACTAAAAGATTTCCTACTTGGTGTCAGATCTAGGCACAGGACAAGTTTGGTGGTTAATGAATATTTTGCCATTAAGTATGGGATGACCATACATGAAAAAAAAGACCTCATTATGGTGAAGGTGTCGGTCACAACAACATTTATCATTCCAGGCCCATGCATAATGAATGAGTAAAAATGATGACGCTGGGATCCTGATGAACAGGAAGGAACATTTTACTTATTTCTTGCTACCTTTTTTTCATTCATTAGAAGTACATGGTCACAAAATGAAGAATATCACTTTTATCATCAAGGACCCACAGTTGAACCTAATGATGCAAGAGAACTGACTGGGCACTAATGATACAAGAGAACTGACTGGGCACTGACGGAGTCACCAGTTTATCCCTGTCTCTTGAAATTTCCAGGCTCAAGATCAATCTGAACTTTATTTTGTCATCGCATCTTGCATAATGCTTGCAAAAGCACGTGTAAAATACAGGCTGAGGGCTTCAACAGCAAAAGAGACAGAAAGTGTGACATAACGTAAAAGAGTAGAGCAGTAGAATTTCAATGTGATTTCAATTAAAGCATGCACTGAATTTTCATTTTCATAATAGTCATAATACCCTGAAGATTTGACTAACTTTCCCTTCACCATCTTCTGATCACCGCATTTTATACCATTAGAGTTATGGAATCTCATTTACCCGTGAAGATGATGTGATATTTTGTAAAAACTTGTACACTTCCAAAGATTGTATTTGCAAAAAATGTACTCATGTTAAAGATACTTAAGAAGACGAAAAGTGATGACGTTTCCCCAAATGAGGCTTTTATGAAAGAACTAATTCACATTTATTTACATTCGTTTCCTTAAAACTACTTTCTTTCCTCTGTGAAGAAATTGTAAGTGGTAGTTCAAAAGAATCTTGATATCAAAGCTAATGTTTGAACTGATTGGTAAGCCAAATGCACTTAACAAGCCCTTGTGATATACTTTGCTTTTCAGTTATGTTGCAGAATGTTTGATTTCAAAAGCAAATAATGAGCCTCAGTTTATTTCATATAGCTTCTGGTAAGCAGACACATTTTGATGTTTATTTTAAATTGAACATGAAGATTTAAATACTGGTCCTGCTAATGGCTAATGGCATAAATAAGTGAGTTTCTGAGAAGACAGTGCAAAATAAATGATGCTATTAACTAGAATGAAAATACAAATCTTAACATTTCTTACTTTTCAGTTGTTCTGTTTTCATTCACGTTTTTTTTTTCCATTTTATCACAAGTGTTTCATTATAGTGCAGAGAGAGATAATACTGAATAAATCAATTTTCAAGCAATTAAATCTCAGTGTTTTGAAGTTAATCTGGACCTTATACTGATGATGGATAAGAATATCCTTTAAATAGGATCATCTTTTGCTTCTGTGTCTGCAAGTCCTAGCAGGCTTAAAATTGCTAAGAAGATTTTACACCTTTTTAAAATAAGCATTCAGTCTTTCCCCATCCTTTCTTGTATATCAGTCCAGCAATACAGGCCTGAACAGCTTTGCATGTACCAATTTTATCTAGTTCAGAAGTCAATTTTTCTATGAAAAGAGAATGTGTAATAAATTTGTATTTGCTGCCTTAGAGATTCCATGAAGATACATTTACACGTTCCACAGTACACAGCTGGAATGCTTCTGCAGTATAACAGACAATGATCAACATATGTGTTGTGTTACTATTCACTTTTAAATTATTAGCCACTGTTCCTCCAGAAGTTAGATGTCACCACATTTTCATGTGTGAAAAAGAACTAAAAATTTAGTCTGCAATAATTATAGTGAATTGTAACTAGCATAGGTCAGTAATGATCTATAGCTGTAAAACTGATGGACTTGGATTTTTTAATTAACTTCTTATAAGCAGTAAAACCGTGATAAAGGAAAATAAAAATATTTTTATTAGAAATTCAAATTCTTTGAAAATGTGTTAATTTTACAAGATTTTTTTCCAAAGGTATCAGAATATACCATTTCAACACTCTCTTAAACGACTTGTCTGAATTCTTGCTCTTCTTAAACTAATCTGCAATTTGTACAATAAAAAACAAGCTGCTAAAATACGAAATATGTATCTTGATTTGAAACTTTTTCCCTGAGAAATTTACTTAGAGAGTTTTCATTTAAATTAAAAAAAAAAAAAAAAATCCCTAACAAATCCTGTAAACTCAGAATCCTTTATAGCATTAAATTTATTCTCCCTTAATCTCTACTTTTTAGCTTTTTCCTATTTCAAATGCCAATTTGTCATTCTTAGTCTCATTGATTTCAATAGAATTTCTCAAACAGTTCAAAAATATTAATATGTATACTCTGTCAGAGTAACAGTAATTTAAATTATGGGGTCACATACATTGTTTTAGATCAAACGTGATCACTGCAACATTTGTTCTGACCTTATCTATGTCTGCCCTGGTTTGGGGTGAAGCAGAGACAACTTTCTGTTCAGTGAGAGGGACTCTCACTTACACTTGTTGCTGTGGCAATCAGGGTCAGCTGACTTGGTTGTTTACATTGTAGAAGGGTTACACCTGTGGACAGATCAGGTGACCCAAACTGACCAATAGGGTATTCCATCCCATTTGCCATGCTGACTATAAAAGCTAAGGGATCAAAGGGATCAGGTTGGCTTCTCTCCAAGGGCTCTTTTTTGATGGACTGTTTCTTCAATGACTGATGTCAGAGGAGGACCCTGTCAGCTTATCTGCCTCTTGATCCTGGTCAGAGTGTTCCAGTTCCCATCTGTCATTGAGTTCAGTCTGGAACTTTCACAGTACTTGCCAGTGACATCTTCCTGGCAGCTGGATACAATTTTGTATATATTGTATCTATTTCATTATTTTTTTTTTATTTTATTATTAATATTTCATTAAAGTAGTTCAGTTTTTTTCTCAACTCGCAATTCTCTTTATCTCTCTTCTTCCTCTCCTTAGAGTGAGAGATGGGGGAGAGCATCTGTCTTCTTGTCATTGGCCAACCAGGCCCAAACCACAACAATGTTAAATAATTGCACACGTACTGTTACCCTTTAGTGAACCCAATAATTAATTATGGCGAAGTCATCTCTGACAATAATCAGCTGTCCAATTTTTTACTTTGTTCAGCTTAAGAATTCAGAAATCAATTCTTGTCATGCTTTGGTATAATAAAGAGGCTGTGAGAATTTAGCATTTTCTCCCAAGAGATTCATAAATGAAGGTGGCATCTTCTAGTTTTCTCACTGATAAAGTTCTATAGATTCTAGTCCTCCTCAGAAGACTTTTTCCTTCCCTGTAGTCACATCTTATGAGAACTTTTGTGCCTCTTATAGACAAAACATCTAGTAACCAGCAGTGTAAGGTGGTGAAGTGTTTATCTAAGGCTTGTGGACCAAAGCCACAAAATCAACACTCTACATCCATAAACTACGCCGTTGTACTAGTATCTCACTCAATTATTTGCATGCGATGATCCTATTTTTTTTTTTTTTTTTTCTTAGCCCTAGCCAGCTAGGATACAGTTCCCTGTACAGGAAGCATGACTTGTGTTCCTGGCTTCTAGATAGACTTGTGTTTGGCAGCTTGAAATTGTGTTTTGTTTTGGTGAACTCAGCNCAATAATTATAGTGAATTGTAACTAGCATAGGTCAGTAATGATCTATAGCTGTAAAACTGATGGACTTGGATTTTTTAATTAACTTCTTATAAGCAGTAAAACCGTGATAAAGGAAAATAAAAATATTTTTATTAGAAATTCAAATTCTTTGAAAATGTGTTAATTTTACAAGATTTTTTTCCAAAGGTATCAGAATATACCATTTCAACACTCTCTTAAACGACTTGTCTGAATTCTTGCTCTTCTTAAACTAATCTGCAATTTGTACAATAAAAAACAAGCTGCTAAAATACGAAATATGTATCTTGATTTGAAACTTTTTCCCTGAGAAATTTACTTAGAGAGTTTTCATTTAAATTAAAAAAAAAAAAAAAAATCCCTAACAAATCCTGTAAACTCAGAATCCTTTATAGCATTAAATTTATTCTCCCTTAATCTCTACTTTTTAGCTTTTTCCTATTTCAAATGCCAATTTGTCATTCTTAGTCTCATTGATTTCAATAGAATTTCTCAAACAGTTCAAAAATATTAATATGTATACTCTGTCAGAGTAACAGTAATTTAAATTATGGGGTCACATACATTGTTTTAGATCAAACGTGATCACTGCAACATTTGTTCTGACCTTATCTATGTCTGCCCTGGTTTGGGGTGAAGCAGAGACAACTTTCTGTTCAGTGAGAGGGACTCTCACTTACACTTGTTGCTGTGGCAATCAGGGTCAGCTGACTTGGTTGTTTACATTGTAGAAGGGTTACACCTGTGGACAGATCAGGTGACCCAAACTGACCAATAGGGTATTCCATCCCATTTGCCATGCTGACTATAAAAGCTAAGGGATCAAAGGGATCAGGTTGGCTTCTCTCCAAGGGCTCTTTTTTGATGGACTGTTTCTTCAATGACTGATGTCAGAGGAGGACCCTGTCAGCTTATCTGCCTCTTGATCCTGGTCAGAGTGTTCCAGTTCCCATCTGTCATTGAGTTCAGTCTGGAACTTTCACAGTACTTGCCAGTGACATCTTCCTGGCAGCTGGATACAATTTTGTATATATTGTATCTATTTCATTATTTTTTTTTTATTTTATTATTAATATTTCATTAAAGTAGTTCAGTTTTTTTCTCAACTCGCAATTCTCTTTATCTCTCTTCTTCCTCTCCTTAGAGTGAGAGATGGGGGAGAGCATCTGTCTTCTTGTCATTGGCCAACCAGGCCCAAACCACAACAATGTTAAATAATTGCACACGTACTGTTACCCTTTAGTGAACCCAATAATTAATTATGGCGAAGTCATCTCTGACAATAATCAGCTGTCCAATTTTTTACTTTGTTCAGCTTAAGAATTCAGAAATCAATTCTTGTCATGCTTTGGTATAATAAAGAGGCTGTGAGAATTTAGCATTTTCTCCCAAGAGATTCATAAATGAAGGTGGCATCTTCTAGTTTTCTCACTGATAAAGTTCTATAGATTCTAGTCCTCCTCAGAAGACTTTTTCCTTCCCTGTAGTCACATCTTATGAGAACTTTTGTGCCTCTTATAGACAAAACATCTAGTAACCAGCAGTGTAAGGTGGTGAAGTGTTTATCTAAGGCTTGTGGACCAAAGCCACAAAATCAACACTCTACATCCATAAACTACGCCGTTGTACTAGTATCTCACTCAATTATTTGCATGCGATGATCCTATTTTTTTTTTTTTTTTTTCTTAGCCCTAGCCAGCTAGGATACAGTTCCCTGTACAGGAAGCATGACTTGTGTTCCTGGCTTCTAGATAGACTTGTGTTTGGCAGCTTGAAATTGTGTTTTGTTTTGGTGAACTCAGCTTAAGCAGTGACCCAGATCATTCTGTATGACTGCCCTGTATGGTTCATTGTTTTCTACTCTGTCAGTCTTGTACTGTCTGCATATTTTGGCAGCTCTTCCCTAGCAACCTTCCTTAATCTGGTTCTTTTTCTAAAACTCTTTTTTTTTTTTCTGACATGAGAAAAAATGCAAGGCAAGGGACTGGATTCAACTTAGAAGATGCCAATTTCAGTCTCAGTTCTGCCATTCATCTTTTGGGTGATATGAAAGAAATTATTTCTCTGTGTGTCTCGGTTTCTTTTTCCAAACCTTGGCTATCTAGAATACAATTTCTCAGTACATCTGTTGTCTCTCTCTTCTATTTTTTTCTATTTTGTCAAAAAAAAAAAAAAAAAAGTGCTTTGAATGGGGTCACCACAGTAATATGAAGTATATTCTTTTGAATTAGTCTGTCGTACTATCACTTCTTCTTTTGACCCTCACCCTACCTGAACTTCTATTTCCACTGATAAAAGCCCTTTAAGATTACAGTTTTCTTTATTAACCCTCAAACTATTTTATCCATGGTGCTCTCTTTTCTTGCCTTCATCAGCTCCTATTTCTTTAGTTATTAATTTGTTCTGATTTGCAACTTTTTGTTGACTGAGTTTTCACTCCAACGTTCATACCCAAATTCCTCTTTTTTATTGTCAACAACAGGACTGTAAAACTTGACGGATGCATCTGCATGAAGACAAAAGTTAACTAGTGAGAAAGCACAGGTAAGGCTCTGTTAATAAGTATGAAACTTTGACTGCCCAAGATGACCACATTCTTAGAGTTAAAACCATTTTCTGTAGCTTTTATGTATTAAGACCACCTGTAAAGAGATAGTGTTTTGATTTAGCTCTCTTAAAGGTTCTCAGGGTGTCTTCCCTGGACTGGAAAGGAGGAACTCCTCATACAACTAGGTTGTATGGACTGGGAAGGACAAACTCTTCATACAACTAAGTTTTTGTGACATCATGTAAAAGAACAATCTACAGGAATTTATTGTGTTCAAATTTTAAGGGATTATAAAAAATCAGATACATCATTAGTGTGTTTGATAATCAATGTTGAATAAACTAGTAGTAAACAACTGGAAGCATACAAATATACTGGATGTGTTCTGCCACCCACAGTCTTTTAACATCAATCGATTAGATAATTATCTTACTTCTCTAAAGAATGTCAATTTGACAAAATCCATATCACTTTTATTATGTTATTAACAGCAATTTTCCTTAGCCATTTTATGCTCATAATTCTACTTTTTCTTAAAATGAAGTTGGAAACTGCAGCCTTGCCTATTGGCTGTATACAAGATAATTATTAGCTATCCTTAAAATATTTTCACTGCTTACTTGTTTTTGAAGAAAAAATTTAAACTATATTTTAAAGCATTAAAACCAGTTAGAGTACTGTTTTTTCTCAGTTTTAAGTTATTGACCATATTTTTTCTCCTTGGTAGTTTTATGAAAACACAGTGACCATACAAAATATGCTTGGTTTTCTAAATTCTGTGTTTCCTGTCTATTTTCACCAATAAAGTCAGTTAATGTGCTTTGCAGAATGCAAGCAAACAAATACATGAATAGTATGTTACAGTTGTAGTGAAAGCTGCTGAAATCAAAATGTCTATAAAAAAGGCCTGATTAACTTCCTTCTAGAAGCAAAATAATATTGCTTCAAGTGATTTTGCTTGCTATTTAATGTGATCTCACAGATATTTCAGTGGAAATTAAACAAATTTACACTAACTTTGCAAGACAGAAAGAATCAATTGTGGAAATGTCAGTATCTATACATTAATAATTCTGATTTTATTTCTAATTTGTGTCTCTAAACTAGAAGCTCACAGGGAAAAGACTCTGTCCCACAATCTGTTCACAACCAGAGTATAAGACAAAATGAGGTATACCTCATTTGCATTAATATTGGTGAATTTTTTGTTTATTTGCCAAAAATTTATTATAAATAGTATCCGCAAAAATAATTCAGTACCTCTACACTTATTTTTGAACTAAAGAAAAGAGAAAAATTCTTTCTCTGAGTGTCTTAAGCAATAACTTACAGATCTGTGCTGTACTGAGTTTTGTTCTTTTAGTCACATAAATTTTTCATTATCTTCTGCACAGTATCATGAATTCAATAGTCATGATCTAACCTTGTCTATAGGTTGCTAATCTAACCCTGTGTAATTTTACTTAGTCTATAGCATGGTGGTAAGAAACTGTCCTGGATAGCTAAAGGTAAACCAAGATTATTTCTCGGTGATTAACAATTAGGTATTTCATAAAAACCTGATGGCTAAACACAATCTAAGGTAGGTTCATTCAAATAAAGTGGAATCAGTATCTGGAAACCAAGAAAAGAGGTTTTCCAAGAATGTGAATAGGGCTTGGGGAAGAAGACGGGATATAGTTCTTACACCAGTCTTTTTGGACCATCCCTCTAAGATGCCCGGTCTGCTTTGTATGTTGTGTAGATTTTAAATGCCTCAGTTTCTTACTGCACCATGAGAGCCTTCTACCTAAACCTAAACATTGTACTTCAGCTACAAGTTCCTATCTTACATACTGGATCCAGCTCTAAATGTTTATCGACCTTGTTATTACTGTGATAAGTCATAATGTAGCTTAAAATTAAGTACAACCTTTGCAGAGCTCTATCGCTAGGCTGTTTATCCTTTTATGCATTAGCAGGATTTTAAAAATATAAAAATCCATTAACTAATGTTCACAATACATATAATGAGAGATTATAATAAAATTCCAAAATGTAATTTCAAATTTAGCTAAGTATGTATTATTCACTCTTCATTATGACCCTTTTATTGTAAAATCCTGTAATATTTAAATCTGTTTTTTTTTAAGCAAATGCTATCTTGTCCTTTTCTTTAGGAACTTGTATTTAGTCAGATTATGTGAAATAAACCTCAAACTTTTTCCATTTTTAGTTTGAAAGATTTGTGTGCATGTGTACATGTAGAAGACAAATCAGTGAGCAATATCACATAGGGAAATTAACAATGTAGCCTTCTAACTTATTTACACTTTCTTCTGTGGTATAGGAGTATCAATTTTCTCCATTGATTCATTCACAGAATAATACAGAGTGCCTTGCAGTAATCTTTTTATAAGCACTATAAAAATTCAAGCCCAAAGCTTGATGAAAGCCTATGTTTAATGACAGACTTCTGTTCATGATCTATGGGCATTGTGTGGGCTAGGACTGTGTTTGAAATACAGAATTAACGTAGGAGTCTTCACAACTATTAATTCAAGAACAGATAAAGAAAAGGTTTTATTTCAAGGAGAAGAATACTTCAGACACAACATCTAAGAACTATCCATACTCATATTTTCAGAATTGCCCCAATGTTGCGAAAAACACTATGTAATATTTTTTTCTGATAGTGTTGTTATTTTTTAGTCTGACTCATTTCAAAGTTGTTTTCAATTGTTTTTAAAGTCGCTTGCACAAAATTGAACTATGGAGCATAGCTGCTACTTGGGAAACAATTTTAAAAAGATTGTTATCAAACATTCCCTACATTTTAGTGGAATGTATGCTTAGTGAGATGATGATCTTTTTAATATCAGTGCAAAGAATTTTAATGAAATAAGAAAACAAAAAAGTAATGTCACACACTGGGGGAACACCAGACAAATATACCTAAATATAAGCAAAAGACATTTACAAATTCTAGCCTTTCTTTGCTGTCCAAAATAAATGGCATTAATAATCAAAGTAAATACTATCCTCTTAATTAACCTGGTTTTAGGCATATATAATCAAGCCTTCAGCTTTGATTGTACTGTTTATATATTTGAGTCAAATTTTTTGAGGATCTGCTTTGTGAAGCTGTATGCACTGCCTACTAAGCCTCCTTTGCAGTCACTGCTACACGTAAAACATTATTAGGGATGTGATACACAAATAGCTGTGTAGACTTGGTCAGAACATATACCTGGAAAACAAACAAAACCCAAACCTAACTTTTTAGGTGCTATTTCTGCTTTTCCTTTTTCAGTAATGGAAATCCTCATCTGAATACCTGTACTTAGAAGAGGTACTAGCACTCAGATGTCCAAAACTGTCAGAGACACTGTAATACTTAGAATTTATCCATGAAATAGCTCTCTTTGTGGGATCCAGACACAGTAGAAAGTATCAAAGACAAGGATACATCTGCAAGGTTCTCCCAGGTTAACTACTGGAAGAAATGTTTTGAGTATTTGACTCAGTTTTCACAATGTGAAAGTCAGTGACATTAGGACCCTCGAGGGGTGCAGAATATGTAGTAAGTATGTAATAAGGGAAATTCCAACTGGTGGCTTCTGCAGTGGGCATAAAAATTCACCATTAGAATCAGTCTTTCTATTATCAGTGAATTCTCTGTGCCTTTGGCATACATTATTTCCTAGGACATCCTCTTGGCTTCAACATTTTTTGCTGTGTTCTCCTAAGATTTCAGACTGAAGTTCAAAATTGATCTTCCATGTTAAATTCTGTTATTTTACTATGGTAACCATCTATGAAGATGGTTTCTCGATGGCAAGTAGGTCAGAGCTGATCAGAAAGAAATGATATAGCATCCTACTGAAAAACAGTCAATATATTGTGGTGAACAAACAAAGTGTCTACCTTCAATAAGGAAATTATTCTATGTCATTGTTCAAGCTTATTTTAGCTGGTGATGTGATGACATTTGTTCAACAGATTTAAGCCACATATTTAATTGCTACTATATTGAGCAAATCTATGGAACAGAGGAGCATATTTTCTAAAACTAAATCTCATTCGCAGATCTGAATGCAAACCATTCCTTTAAGCAAGAAGCTGTCAGAGCTTCTAATTTACATCTTCTGGTACCAGTTGTGAATGGTACAATGTTAATTTTTCTATAAGTACAGGATTTGATTATATCTGTGGAATTTCCACAAAATCCAAAAGTAGAATAGAAATATCTAGAGAAAAAAAAAGAAGAAAAGTCAACATTTGAAGTATTGTTACAGGGACCATCTAGAACCAGGTAAGATATAGGATAATATCACAGCGATATTAAATAAAAATGTTGTATTACTTCAACAACCAGTGTTGGAGTGACTGCTTTTGAATGGTCTGTTCAGTACAGATTTAAACACTTCAAAAGAACCTTTTTGGGTATGTAGGAACCATTTCAAGAACAACTGAGGTACGAAAAAAAAAAAAAATGACAAGAGACAGGAAAATCATTAAAGGATCAGAAAGTGTGCCTTATTGTAAACAATTCAAGGTCTGCATAAATTCTAGTTTATTCTGAGCAAGATTAAATGGCTGAATAAATCACAGACTATAAGTCTGTGACCTACATGAGGAACAAGAATATGAAATTAAATGGCTATGCAGTATAGCGGAAAAGCAAGGAATGATAATGGAAGCTATAATGACTGGAAAACCAGACATTCTAAGAGTAAGAGTAACTAGCCATCAAGGAAATTTGCAGTGATTTTAAAATATTTTCTATCATGGAAATTTAAAAATAAAGATGGTTATTTTGCTCAGTTATGTGCTTCCATATAAGGAGCTACTACATATGCAACAGGAAGCTCCTGTCTTTTCAGAAAGTCGGATTCAATAATTAGAATTTATTACTCATTACTCATACAGCTGGCAAGATCTCATTTTCCTTCAACCACTGATGAAGTACCAGAAAGTATATATCCTTTCAGAAACACTGTGGCTATAGACAATTATGTTTGTTCAGCTGACTCGATTCTCTAAGATCTCTTGACTCTCTCAACTACTTGAAAAACAAATTGCCTGGACAAAGATTCCTTGTGCCATTTTATAAGCTGAAGTATTCTTCTGACCTCCATCTGCCACTCCAGAAGAACACAACTCTCCCACAGGTCTTTCATAATGTCTGACAGCCTTGTGCTGCTGCCGCAGAAACCCTAAAGCATCAAAAATAGCCATCAATATTTAGACAGCTGAAGTGAGTCTTTTTTAAAAAAGATCTTACACAATGATCTCAGAAGTAAATGAGAATAAATAAATACCTACATTAGGACTCTACAGCCTTCCTTCATATATTGCTTTTTCCCAATTATTATTCTCTTCTGGGCTTTAGTTAATCATAGAATTATAGAATCATAGAATGATAGAATGGTTACAGTTGGAAGGGACCTCAGAGATCGTCTACTTCCAATCACCCTACCATGGGCAGGGACATCTTCCACTAGACTAGTCCAGCTTTGAAGGTGACCAGAAGTTATTATGTGAAAATATGTATTAAAGTATACAATAACTGCCAACCTAAATCCCAAGACTCAATGTCATAAGCATTCAAGAAAAAAGTGAAGTTTGTGTAAATCACTACATAATACTTGGTCATAACTGGAACTTATGAATGTTTTTCCCCATTAATAGTTTATTTACATTAAAGATCTTTTGAATACAATAACATGTAACTGTTTTTGACAAATATTATAGATATTGGGATTTTTTTTTTTTTTTTCCTGCCGAACTGAAAGGGAAATAAACTCACTCATTTTCAATTTAAAGCACAGATCTGCACATTCAAATCAAGCTCTACAAATAAGATTTATTGTGTAGGTGCAGATGATTAATTGTCAGATTTACTGTGAGTCCAGCCTTCTATGCAATGTTTAATTCATTACATTTACCTACACATTGTGCTTAGGACCTCCTAACTGGTAAAGCTGTCAGTGGGCCATTTAGGTTATTATTCTCTTTCTTGATTGGAGGAAACTGGAAGAAATGTCTTGGTCTTCAAAGAGATTTTTTTTTCACTTCACTGACCATAAATATTCTAATCTTATTTTCCTTCATGTTTATCATCTTCATAACTTTCAATTTAAACCTCCCATCAAATACTTAGGACAAAACACACATATAAGGAAGCACAAAGCCTATGCTTTTACAAAAACATAACATTAAAATAAAGCACTGAACACTATGCCCTTTAGGTTATACTTAAATACGGGTGTTTTGTGTTCAGATGGTTTTGAGGCTTTTTGCCCTTAGATCAAGTATCTCAAATCATAGAATGACTCAACTGAATATAAGCCCTTGTTATTATATTTTTCAGAAATTATGGACATAAAAAACAATTATAAGTATTAAGGTTAAGTGTATGTACAGAATAAAGGGAACAGAAAGTGTATAAAGAGTTAATGTAGTCAGCCCAATGAAGCCTTAATAAAATATTACCTACACTCAAAGGAGAAATCTTATTCTGTGTATTTGGGACTAACTTTTAGAGTGTCTCATCTCTCTCCTCAAGCCAAACAGTATTTTACCTTTGGGCTTCCAATTTCAGCACAAGGACATTTGTGTCAATAGGCTGTTCAGAAAGACATAAGACTTTTTAAATAGAAGAACAAACAAAACCAAGGAAAACTATAGTTGAATATAAAATAGATTTTATTACTCTGAAAATGCATTTTTGGGAAATAAAATACTTGTGTGGGGTTGACGGTGGAAAAGATATAACACAGAAAAGAATGGTGCTATGTTCTGTGGACAAAGAAAAATGGAGAGCACCACGATGATGCCATTCTGACTTCTTTCTTCAATTCAAAGTGTCCTATCTCATAGATAATGTATTCTGAAATGGTCCCTATTGGGTAGCTATCTTAACAACAAATTTGTCACGTTTCAGGGGGTAAAAAATAAGTGTGCATATACTTGTGCATATACTTAAAGATTTATTAAAATCTTTCTTTCATCTAAAATCTGTCATGGCCCAGTTATAATCATTATTATTCTGTATAGCTACAGAATTTGAACAGTCTTCAGCCATCACATCAACCATCTTAGTCAATTTATGTTTTCTTCGTGCCCTTGCTGGTATAAAATGGTAGGATGAGCTTCCACACACTAATATTTTAGAGTGTTGTCAAATACTGAGCATCAAAGCAATGATCCTGCAGGCTTGTCTGTTCCTGTCCAGAAGTCTGCTACGTGTATCAGGAACGAGATTGCCTGAAGCTATTTTCTGTCACTTTTTAAAATACGACGAATGGCTGAGAGGTCAGCCAATGAAATATTGCAGAGACAACCTCAAGGCAAATCTTCACTTGTATGGTATTGTTTCCACAGAACAGAATATTAGAATTAAACACCATCTGCCAAGGCAGAGCATGTGTACAATGCTATCAAAGCCTATGAGCAAAAATAGCTCAACGTCATTGTACAGAATCCTGTGAATATCTTTCAGGCAGACTGATGCTGAAGGAAATGGGAGCTTACTCTAAAACCAAGTCTATTACTTATTTTTTTCAGTTCTATGATGCCTTGACAGTCTTAGCCAACACTGTTCATTCACTGGTCTGTTTTCCTTCTGTATCCAACTTATGAAATTTCATCAAAGTGCCACAGATATTCATGCATGTCTTTTGTAGTGTTCATATTTGAGAATTAAATTCTTCATGCTGTGTTATCTGAATAGAAAAGTAGTTTTCTTCAAAACACAAAATCATTTTATTCTTGCAGTATCTTCTTGGTGCCTTTGGTTTATTATTTCTAATAGATTTTGTTTTTTCCATAGCCTTTTTGTTTCTTTTTCTATCCACAGCTGCCTGCTGTGGTGTTCCTGGGGTCATAGATGTCAATGGTCATGCGCCTTTTGATATCGAAGTTGTATTGGCCACTATTGAAGCAATATCCTGGAATGATTGTTTCATCCACAGGTAGACCACTGCATTTTGTTTGCTTCTCAAACTTTATTTATCAGTGTTTTTTGCTAAAATAACATCTATTGGACTAACTGGGCTATGTTGGTGTCCCTCAGGGGTCCATATTGGGACCAGTACTGTTTAATATCTTCATCAATAACATAGAGGGATCAAGTGCACCCTCAGCAAGGTTGCATATGACACCAAGCTGAGTGGTGTGGTTGACACACCTGAGGGAAGGGATGCCATCCAGAGAGATCTGGACAAGCTCCAGAAAGGGGCTTGTGTGAACCTCATGAGGTTCAACAACGCCAAGTGCAAAGTCCTGCACATGGGTTGGGGCAACCTCTGGTATCAATACAGGCTGGGGGATGAAGGGATTGAAAGCAACCCTGCCAAGAAGGACTTGGGGGTACTGGTGGATGTAGAAGCTGAACATGAGCCCACAATGTGCACCTGCAGCCTAGAAGGCCAGCAGTATTGTGGGCTGCATCAAAAGAAGCATCACCAGCAGGTTGAGGGACATGATTCTGCCCCTCTACTCCACTGTGGTGAGACCCCTCCGGGAGTACTGTGTCTGGAGTCCTCAGCACAGGAAAGACACAGACCTATTCGAGCAGGTTTAGAGGAGAGCCACAAAAATGATCAGAGGGCTGGAACATCTCTCCTATGAGGACAGGCTAAGAGACTTTGGGTGGGTGGGGTTTTTTGTGTTTACTAATTTCTCTTTGGTGAATACCCTTTTTCAGTCATTTCAAATTTAGTCTGCTCCTGATTTTAGGCTGAATCTTGTCCTGGTGGATAAGTGATTGCTGCTGCTTCTTTTGTCTCAACATTTACTGAGCTCTGTCACTGCTGATTCTGATTTCTTTTCTCATCATTGCTTTCATTTTAGCCAGAAGGATGAAAACATAATCTCCATATAGGCTGCCAAAAGTGCCTATTCATCAATTGAGATGGTGCCAACTAACAAAGCAATGAAGAATTATTTCCCCTCTAGGAGACCAAGCTTGTTATTCCTCTTCTTACCTACATTCATCAATGGGAATCCTGAGGTCACTTTTGTATCTGTTTCCTGTGTGATGAAATACCGATGCAGCCCCCAGCTTACAGACAGGGTTTTTTTCCCTCTCATGTTTCAGATTTTATGCAAGTCAGTTTAGCCTCTTTTGCGTTAAGAGTAAGTTCAGTACAGACTCCTTATCCTAACTCTCATATCTGCTCAATAATGAAAATATCAGCAGAAACATTTAGTATAATTGCTGACCTCAGCCATCTGTAAAGTATATGTGAGATTCTTTTCCTCAACAGGTCCCCAGTGCTTGCTCAGACATCTCTTGCATATTTCCCCCTGAACTGTGTTACCTGGACATGCCTCACAGCGCTATTTTTTGGCTTCTTGACCTGATACCTGTAATGTGCAGCCATTTCTAATGTTGCCTGCAACAGTTTCTCGTGTTCTGCTAGCTCTAGTCATCTGCTTCCATACCATAACAAAGGTCATAGCTTCATATTACATGATTAACTTTTATTTAGTAAAAAGAAACAACACATGAAACACCCAAACAACAACAAAAACCTAGAAAAAACAATTACTCTGAAGTTCACGTTTATGCTGTTAACCTTAAAAATACAGCATATGTTACTGTCATGGTTTTACCCTCACCACACAGCTGCTCACTCACCCCTCCTTTCCCTGACAATGGAGAAGAAAGAGAAATTGAAAGGAAAGGAAAAATAAAGTAATTGGTTGAGATAAAGACAGTTTAATAGAAAAAAAAAATCAGAAAAAAGAAAAAATAAAACTAATAATACCAATAATAACAATATTAATAATAACACCACAGCCCAGTGAATTGGTACTGTCCTGAGCAGTGATCACAGATTCCCATCCCCCATCTAACCCCCATTTATATACTGAGAAAGATGTCTGTGGTATGGAAAATTTCATTGGCTATTCCATCATTCTGTTTGTTCTTCTATGGGAAGCTGAAAAAAAAGTATTCAAATAATGTAAACATCACTTAGCAAAAACTAAAACCAATATGTATTATTGATGCTTCTTTCACAGTAATCACTAGAAAGAGAAATTAACTCTTTCCCAACTGAAACCAGGACAGTTACATTGGTAAGTAAGTGAAAATCACTGTTTAGAACAGTGGGTACTTCACCTCTGTTCCTAATTCCTATATTGAGTCCTATAGCACCACATTTATTCAATAAGAGTCTTTTGAGAATTTATCTATATTGTTTACTTTCTTTATGAAAAGTTGCCTTTCTTATTATTAACAGTAGATCAGAAAAAAATCCTCCACTTTCACTCCAGCCCCCCTAGCTAGTGAAAAGAGGAATGTTTATCACAAAGAAGAAGGGAAAGTTCTGATTTCATTCACTAAATTTGCTTGTTTGGAAGCTAAATCCAAAATAGCAAAGGCTTTACTGTTTCTTTGAAAAATGAGCTTACTACAGGAATGGAAATAAAAGATTAAAGATAAAATAGGAATATTGTAAGATACAAGAAATGTAAAATTACCAAGAGAAAACAGACAAAATCAAGGAAAAGCAAGAGAGGTGATAGAGGTATGGATGGTGGATAACCCTGGATAACCCATAACGCTGGGTGGATAACCCATAACCCTGCCTAAGCAATAACCACCAGTGGTCATCATAAAGGGTGCATCTGGTCATGATGGCTGCATCCAGCTCAAAGAGGATTCAGGGTAGACAGATAACAACACCATAGCCAAGGGCTAATTTGAGGAATGTGCCCACCTAACTGTAGTACTGATACTGTGGTCAATATGCAAATATGATTATAAATCAATCATCTTACTCCCATACTTAGTGAACAGCCCAAGAGCCCTTTGAGCTCTCCTGCATGGCAGCAGGCTATACACCAGGATCTCCCCTTGGGTAGGGAGGCCTCTCATGATTTCTTCTCGAATTTCCTTGCTGCAACAGATCCTTGATAAATGACTAATAGCATGCTAAACTTTGAAGCTTCACTAAGATTATATCTTACATTAATTGGGCACATAGAATCATTTAGATGTAAAACACTGATCAAGTCTGGGACTAGAATAGGATCCAGTCACACCTTGACTCCTTTCTGAGAAGTAGTTTAGAAAGCAAAGGGGTCTTCTCTGAACCTCGTAACTCAATGGGAGGGTCTCCCTAACAGTTTTGTCTGACCCTGTCCTCTATGCAGTAAATAACAAAGCATACCTTGCCATCAAACCTTGTTAAACCACTGTTGCATTTACTTCCAAACTGTTACATCGCCAGTTTATATCAGTAAGTATATTATTGCTTCTCTCTTGTGACTGAAGTCCATCACTCCATCCATGACATATATCTAACAAAAAAAGTGGGAAAGTTCAGAAGGGAATACAGAAGAGAATTCAGAAGAGAAACTCTATTTCTGAACTAGTTTTGGAAGTTAAAAGTTAGATTAATTATATACATACATACATACATACCTATATATAATTAGTGTTTAACAATATAAGCAACTGGGAATAAGGACACATAATAGATTCATAGAAACTGAGGAAGTGAATGAAAAGTGAAAATAGAAAAAAAGATAAAATAAATTTTAGTGACTTATTTTTTTTTTATTATGTTAAATATTCAAAAATATGTTCAAATTAGCTGTTATAGATCTAGATTTTCTTGGGGAAAAAAAAAAAAAAAACAAAACAAAACAATGTTGTTTTAAATATCCACACCCATGTACTTTGAAATACAACCTAGCAGAAAATAACAAACTGTTTTAACTAAAGTAAAGATCATTTTTAGAGCTGGTTAGGAAAAACTTTAATCACAAAGCAATTTTATTTTGGGAAAGCAACACCATCAAAATAGGATGTTTAAAACAAGGTTGTTTGGTTTGGTTTTTTCTGACATCTGATAAAAAAGATTTTGCTTGGATTTTTTTACTACATTTGCTTTGACCAATAGCAAATATGGTGTTTAAATTCAGTCTTTAACATTATCTGTGGTGTTTTTATTACATTGTGTAAAATCATTATTCACTTAATCTCAGATAAGCATGTCCAAAATGACAAAATTTTTTATTTATTTCTGTTCCCAAACTAGTGCAAAAATTATTCAAATTCTGGCATTTAAATTGTGTAAAAGTTTTTTATACCAGACAGCTTTACTGGGTGTTATCCTTCTTTCTCAAAGTAACTTTTTTCCTAGCACTGCACCTAGACAGTGGCACAATATATCAATTTGAGCTATCTTGTTCACATGGTGTGTCTGGATTTCTTTAAGGACAGATGTTCATGAAATGCTGGCATACAATAAAATTATGTAGACTAGCCTGTTTGGCACAATTCTCCCATCTTGAACCGCTCTGAAAAGGTGTATATTACATTACATTAAAAGTACTTAGAATAAACCTCTAGGGTGTAATTAATATCCAACTTCAAGGATTTTAAAGTGATAGCTCTACTTTAATGTAGAAATGTTGGTTTCCTTCCTTCCTAAGGGAAATTCTTCCTAAAGACAGTTAATCCCATCCTGAGACACCCCATGCAAGTAACATATATCAGTCACTTAAATTCTGAAGGCCTTCAGTTAGTTATGTGAAATTCTGTTACAAATTTTCGCTGTGTTTTTGCCTAATTCTCATTCCGTGAGGAATTTAGACACTTTCTCCTGGAGAAATTGGCTTCCATTGGCTTGGAGAGTCGGGTCCAGAAAGTGGTGGTGAATGGAGGTAAATCCAATTGGTGGCCAGTCACAAGTGGAGTTCCCCAGGGCTCAGTATTGGGGTCAGTTCTCTTTAATATCTTTATCAATCATCTGGACAATGTGATCGAATATACCCTCAGTAAATCTGGAGACGACACCAGCTTAGGTGGGAGCATTGATCTGCTTGAGGGAGGATGGCTTTGCAGAGGGATCTGGACAGGCTGGATCAATGTGCTGAGGCCAATAGTATGAGGTTCAACAAGGCCAAGTACCGGGTCCTGCACTTGGGTCACAACGACCCCATGCAACGCTACAGGTTTGGGGCAGAGTGGCTGGAAACCTGCCTGGCAGAAAAGGACCTGGGAGTGTTGGTCGACTGCCGGCTGAATATGTGCCAGCAGTGTGCCCAGGTGGCCAAGAAGGCCAACAGCATCCTAGCCTGTATCAGGAACAGCGTGGTGAGCCGGACTAGGGAAGTGATCAACCCCCTGTCCTCGGCACTGGTGAGGCCCCACCTCGAGTACTGCGTTCAGTTTTGTGCCCCTCACTACAAGAAGGACATTGAGGTGTTGGAGCGTGTCCAGAGGAGGGCAACAAAGCTGGTGAGGGCTCTGGAAAACAAATCTTATGAGGAACAGCTGAGGGAGCTGGGGTTGTTTACTCTAGAGAAAAGCTGGCTGAGGGGAGACCTTATCACTCCCTATAAACTACCTGAAAGGAGGATGTAGAGAGATGAGGGTCTTTTTCTTCTCCCAAATAACAGGTGATAGGACAAGAGGAAATGACCTCAAGTTGCACCAGGGAAAGTTTAGATTGGATATTAGGAAAATGTTTACACTGAAAGGGTTATTAAGCATTGGAACAGGCTGCCCAGGGAAGTGGTGGAATTATCATCCCTGGAGGTACTTAAAAGACATGTAGACATAGCGCTTAGAAATATGGTTTAGTGATGTTTTTTATCAGAGTTAGATTGATGGTTGGACTAGATGATCTGAAAGGTCCCTTCCAACCTAGGCAATTCTATGATTCTGTGATTTTTTTTTTTTTCTTTTCAAAATACTTCGAAACACAGAGACACAGAGAATGTTGATTCCATTTGGTTCAAAGGTGTTAAAAACTGCAAATGACAGCACCGTCCACTGACCTAAGGATGATTATCCAAGTTCCTCACCACGTCTGCCAAATATATGCCAGCAGTTCATAGGTCTTTACCAAAAGAGCAGGTGAAAATGAAATTGAGTGTGGTTTCATTATGGGTTTCACTATAAGGTTCTTGCCAAGTGCACCTGCACATCTGTTAGAGTGGTGACGTACATTGAATAATTTTTGTTATATCTCATGCTTCCTGTGGTTATGTCTAGACAAGAAAAACTACACTTGTTATTTTAAAGTCTGCCCTTTTATAAATAGAAATCTAAATATATTTGGCTGGTCAGTCACTTAGGTGGAGGCAGTTTTACAGTTTCACAGCTAAAGGCAAGTTGTCACCAACAAATACTTTCAGGGAAATCTATTGAAAATGCTACTCTCTCTTGCCAGACTATTGAGCAGAACTCCACAGGAGCTGTGAAAAGAGCTGATTTCCTGCTATCAGCTAAAATTCTTGAACCACAGGGGCTAGAACAATATCAAAACAATAGGATTTTGCTATAGGTCTATCAGTCCATACAAGTTCTGCCAGTATGCTCTTCAGACGACAGGGTAGGTTATATAGTATAGTGCCCTGTCTAACAGACCCTATGGTAATGCTTAAACTATAAATAGTGTGACCAGCTACAGTGACAACAGACAAATTAATGACAAGCTGATACAAGAATTAGACTATCTAAAGTAAAAAAAAAAAAA
>VXBH01009661.1:47485-62710 GCA_013400035.1 Rynchops niger
TTTTTTACTTTTGTAGGCAAAGATGGTGCACATAAACTTCTTTGGGCCTTCTGCCACATACTGTCACAGTATAGTGATAATATTCATCATTGTTTTTTAGAAACTGTTTTTATTTATCTTCCTGAGAGTATGTATTATATTATTCTGGTATAATTTCTTCTCCCCTTTTTATTTTCTTGAGAGAAAGTATATCCAGTTTTAAACTGTTAACATTACTATGGGTTTCAAATTGATATGTCTTCCTTAATCTTGTATTGTGAAGCAATGACATCTGAACTGCATTCGTAAGTGCTATCAAATCAATAATGAACTCTTTGATGCAGTTAGAAATGCTTTGGAGCTATGGCTGAAGGCACTCTTTTTTATCATAAAAACTTTAATTTTATGCCTCCCAACAAATTAGTATATAACCTGTTGGCAAGTACCTCACACTAGGGTTTTATAAAGACATTTTACTTAGAGTGTAAAGCTCCACAGAATAGAAATTACAGTATTGTCCTCTCTCTTATTACAGGTGTTTTAAAGCTTCCCCTGTTTACTTAAGTCTGTCACTTAGAAAAATTTTCAACAATCACTTTTATGAAAGGTCTCTTGAGTTGCCACTGAAGTGTAAAGTTTAAATGTATTTAGTAGAATTAATACGAACAATTACAAAACAAGTAGAACGACACAGAATTTGTCCATCTTAGCAAGACTATGTGCAAAAGTGTTTTACTATGTCAGTAAAAAAACTCAGAAAGAGAGACTGTAAGAGAAATGTGCAAGAAAAGAAAATATGTGAAAAAAAAAAAAAAAAAAAATACAGAATTTAGGCACACACACAGCAAGACTGTTTTTACCTGAACTGTGAAATGGATTTTTTTCATGTCTGCTGTCATGAAATGGTGAGAAGGAAAATGATATAGTCCTGGCAATAAAAGTGAGGACTGACTTTTTTTTGTTTTTCATCTTACAGAATATATTAAAAAAAAAAAAAAACACAGACTACATTCTAAGATTTTGATTCTAAGAGNGCTACCCAAGCCTAGAGGTTACGGAGGTAAAGACCAAACAAACAAAAAACAAACAAACAAAAAAACCCCAACAAACCGAAAAAACCCCAACCCCCCCAACATAATAAGACAAGATCCTCATTCCTTGTTTGTTGGTTAATCAAAAATTTCAACAATGTTACAAAACTGTGTTTGCAGTGGGGTTAGTTAAGTGACCTACTGATGCAAAATTTCACAAAATTTTAAGAAGTTGATTATGACATTTAAAATAATTTTTAAAACATAGCTTTTCTTTTGAAATGTCTCTAAATTTATAGCACATTAAGAACATTTTAAAAATGGGTTATGCTTGAATTTCTTCCTTTCTTAGCTTTCAATGACAACGTATCTTTAAAAATGATTATGAGGTCTGATGTAACAAATAGTTTAAAAGAGGATTTTATAAAATAAAAATTACTGTGAAAGGTGGTATATAATGAAGAAAAGATATATTCTTGGAAGCTGACACATTTTACATATTAAGGAAATACAAGTTTAGCTCTGTCTTTTCTGGTTTCAGATGTTATCTTATAATTTAACAATCATAAAATACAAGCAGAAAGCTATGACAAAGCTGAGATGCCTACTCAGTTTATCATTTATATGGTAGGAGTGAACAAATAACATTGTTAGAGGTTTCCTTTTTGACAGAAAATGTGAATGCATGGGTTTTGTGAGTGTGGTACTAATAAATTACCTCATAATATGTTCACAAATTGTTTATGAGTATGCTTAGATGAGCAAAAAGAAACATTGATCACTTGGACTGTGATTGAGCCCCAGATTCTAAACCTCTAGACAGACTAAGGCATTTAAGCAGGTACATACTGAAGAGTTACCATATTCGATGAAGGCACAGTCAATACAGCCAATACAGCTTAGTTCAGCAGGCTAAAAATAGGCCTGAGTACCATTTGAGACTTTGTAAGAAATGAAGAGCATTTGTATGAGGCTGGAAGATGTGACACGGGATCTAAATGGTACCTTCATCCTTCAAAATTAACAACTGGATGCTTGGAGATGCTGCAGGACATCTCAAACAGCACTGGACAACTTCATAGACAACTAAGATGAGACACACTCAGTGTACTGACTGGGTTCTTATAGTCTGTGACTGAAGCTTATTTACTTAGCAAGCATGTAGACACCTAAAATCACGTATCTGTAACATGACGCTTAATAGCTCACAGGTAAATCCTCATATTTTGGTGCCTAAATTTGACTTCTATAATCTGGATTTGAATCCCACCTTTAGAGTGTCAATTTAAAGGCATTTCTAGACATAGGAAATAGGTTAGATGAGCTGTATCACAGAAATCATTACTTCTGTTCATTATCTATAAGGAATTCTACATGTCAGACACAGATAGTTCTATACATATGGAAGATATCTACAGTTAGTTCTTATCTTTAGTATTCATTTTAGCTGACCAAGAATAGACGGTTGCTGAAAACTGACCTATTCTAAATCTTGCCACTGCGTATGGTTGCAGAAGGGTAGAGGTAATCTTAAATTCTTGTGAGATCCTTGTCAATGTTCTCTGAACGTTTTGAGATCTCAGGATATTGCAAGTGGCGCTAGATGTCTATATTTAGGCAACTGAACTGTTCCTATAATCACAAGAAATAATTACATTTAAATAAAAGCTAAATTTCATTATTTCAGGAGTAATATTTTTAGCCAAGTTTCTCTAGAATTTTATGTACAGTTTCTACTGCTGAGTATTCTGTACCAATATAAAGTTTAACACCACTTCCCAGGTCTCTCTTTCTGCACCCAAACAGGTCAAGCAAGTCAATGAGATGCAGCAGTTACTTAGAGAAGTGTCCCCAATATTCTAGAAAAAGAGGAATACATACTACATGTTCCTGTCAATTCTGATTCACTTACATCCTGCTGTTCACTTCTGCAGTGGCTTAAATCATTAAAGCATTATCTTGCCGATCCTGCCCTGCAAGGATTAGTAACACTTAGTTAGTAATTAGTTACAATTAGTAACTAATTTGACATGAGACTGAAAAAGGGATTTTTCTATCATCTTTCTTTCAAGGTGATACCAGTGTTCCATGTTTCTTGCATTTGTTTGTTTTTGTTTTTTTCTTGTTACGTGACAGTTTATCAGATAATTTGTTCTCTGTGAGCAACATAATTTATTTAGACTGATTTTGAATCCACATAGCTTCATTTTCTACACTGGTCTCCCATTATCAGGTAACACACAAAACTTCGTATCACTTTCACAGCTGGCAACAAAATCTATAAATTTCAGAAGCACTGAGAATATTAGAAATGCATGTAAGACATTTCGTTCCTTGCACATTTAGAAATCATTTATGTTGAAAGCCATTAAATCTTTACATAAATAAAGGATACTTTTCACCAAAGAAAAATAATATATTTTCCTTTCTTTTTTACACGCCAAGTGAGGTTCACTGCCAGAGGCTTGAGGGAATACTTCTGGTCAACTCAAAAATTGATTCTCAGAGGTGCGGGTGAGGAAATTGCCATAGACAGATCTCGTGAACAGCCAACCTAGGTCACCATGAGATTTAAAATTCTAAATAGTGACAAATTATGTTACCAGACACCCAATGTGTGACTTGATTGTCACCAAGTACAGGTTGCACTAAAATAACATTTACTGGGAATAAACAAAGATGTGAGACTTGATCCAATTAGAGTTGTCACCAGTGGGGAATGCCGGGTCTTGTGTTGCTTCTCAGGTGCTGATTTCTGTGTTACAAGGTCAGCCTTTTCTCAGTTCCTTGCCTGACAGCTCTTCACTAGGTTGTTTTGGAGCTTGTGATAGCTTTGAATAACAATGTCTCCCATTGATTATGTAAAGCCCATTTGTGACTTGTGATGTGCTGCAAAAGTTGTTCAGAAATCTCTGTGTAAAAAAGAGGAGAGAAGAGAGGAGAGGAAGCAGGAGAGGAAAGAGGAGAAACAGAAAGACAAGACGAGAAAAGAAGAAGGGCAATTAATGACTTAGGCCTAACGATTTCAGTGTGATGATTTCAAAGCCCTTCTCTGCTTAATTCAGAATAGAAACTCAATTTGTATTGAAAGAGGCTGTCATAGACCACACCCTTCTGATCATCCAGAGGCTGCTTTTCTCCAGCTGTCCTAGGAGGAGAGACATTTCTTCCGTTTTGTATAAATAACTTATTCTGAATTGAACTAGAAAGAGATAGACATTATGGGAAGAATTCACCCCACTTACTTTATCTTATTCTGATTTAGGCAAAATGTGTTGGTTTAGGTTTTCTATTATCCGTGGCTTCCTGATCTTTGATGCATATAATATTTTTCAGTCTTGCTAGGCAAAATTCTCTAGGTACCTAATCACAGTTTCCTAGACGTGCTCATAAACATTCCTTTTTTAGTCAGCGGATGACTAAGAGCAACTTTGATTCAAAGATAGGCCAGAAGAGACAAAATTCTGCTTTCATTCCTGGAAAAAAACAATCCATTAGATATGCTTAAACCATGCCTTAAATAAATGAAATTATTAAATACGGTGCATGAAAGTGTCAGACACTTATATGTAGTTGCTGATGAGTTTAAGTACTTCCATATAAAACAGAACTGTTACAGTTTGTCTTCCATACGCAGACATTTACATTCATTATTTCACTTGGTGAAGGATATCATAGCCAAATTATAGAACATATTTGGAGGTGTTTATTTTTCCATCGTTCCTATGGAAGGGAAGAATGCAAGTCAACACCATTAGAAAGATTCTTACCTCTGTGGCTTGCAGAAAAGAACCAAATTACTGGTGCATAGAGATAATTATGGGTTGTACATTTTACTTCAGACAGTTTTTATAGGCTGGATGTTAAGTGGGCAAGGGACTTGGTAAGAGGACATAGAATAGGCTAATGTACTCATTGTTTTCTTCACCTAATTCTTTACTATAAGAAAATCCATTGACTATAGAAATCCCAGGTCTCTGAGACCGGTTGGAGAGCCTGGAGCAAGACTTACCCTCAGAAAAGAAAGTTAGGGAATCTTTAAACAAAACGGACAAACCCAAGGCCATCCACAGATACATTCACAGGTGCTGAGGGATCTAGCCTCCACACTGCAAGGCCCCACTGACAATCTCTGAAAGGTCATGGTGACTTGGAGGTGCTCCTGAATACTGGAATGAAACAAATATCTCTCTTATCTTCAAGAATGGCATAAAGAATGATACAGGGCACTCAACCCTTGAGAGGATGAAGCAAATAATCCTAAAAAACATTTTGAAGAAAATTAAGGCCAAGCAGGTGATTGGGATTAGTCAACATGTATTTACAAAAGGTAAATCATACCTGACCAACCTGATAGCCTTTTACCATTAAATGACTACTCAATGCATGAAGGGAGTGTAGTGAGAGTTGTTTCTCTCAAATCAAAAAAGACTTTTGAAACTGTCACCCATAACGTCTTCATAGACAAACTACCTGCTGGATAAGCAGGCTGTGAGGTGGACTGAAAACTGGTTGAACTGCTGGGCTCAAAAAGTTGTGATCAACAGCATGAAGTCCATCAGGAGTCCAGTTGCTAGTGGTGTACCTCAAGGTCCATAGTGGGGACAATATCTTTTATATTTTCATTGAGGATGTACATGATGGGGCAGAGTGCGTGCTCAGCAAGTTTGCAGATGATACAAAACTGGGAGAAGGGGTTGATACACCAAATTTTTTTTTGTTGTCATTCAGAAGGACTTTGTCAGGCTTGGGAAATTGGCAGATGGAAGTCTTATGAAAGTTCAGCAAAGGGAACTGCAAAGTCCTAAACCTGACAGGGAAATAACCCCATGCACCACTACAGGTCAGGTGTTGACCAGCTGGAAAGCAGCTCTTCACAGAAGGTCCTGGTGGGCAATGTGTCCTTTCAGCAATGAAGGCCAGCATCATCTCTTTCTGAGTTAGGAAAAACATTGCCCATAGGCCAAGGGAGGTGATCCTTTCCCACTGCTTAGCACTGGTGAGACACATCAGGATTTCTGGATCCAGGACTGGGCTGCCCAGTACAAAAAAGTCGTGGACATACTGGAGCAGGCACACCAAAAGGCCACAGATATGATTAAGGGATTGGAATATATGTCATACAAGGAGACACTAAGAGAACTGGGATGGTTTAACCTGGAGAAGGCTCATGGGAGATCTTATTGGTGTGTATAAGTATCTGATGGGGAAGAGTAAAGAAAACAGATAAACATAAGAATACCACGAAAGTATGAGTGTGGTCAAGCCCTGGAACAGGTTGCCCAAAGTCTCCAGCTATGGAGATGTTCAGAATCTGATTGGACACAGTTCTGGACAAGCAGCTCTAGGTGCCCCTGCTTTGAGGAGAGAGGCTGGACAAGAAGATCTCCAGAAGACAGGTAGCAGTCTCCTAAAGAAATAGTCTCACCAGTAGGCTAAAGAGACAGCTGACCCAGAAATTGTTCTTCTATCGGTACCTGACTAACAAGTGTTTAAAGAATCCTATTGAATTACTATTACGGAAAAGGCTTGCAAGGTAACTTCTTCATTCTACTTTGTAAGGAACTCAGTCACAGGAAAATATGTTGCATTCTGAATCCCAGGTGAAGAGATGTGAAGATCACTCAGCTCTGAGATGAGTGATCTTTAACACATCTGTATAGCTTGTATTTCTAATGGCTCATTCTTTGCAGCTCTGATCTATTGTTAGAGAGCATTGAATTGCCTATAGAGGTGCTTATGCCTATTATAGTCAATAACTCAATGCATAAAAAGGTGGATGTTTCTTTTTTGGTGCTCTAAATTGTTCTTCAAAGGCACTTACCCTTTTCGATTGACCATATAGGAAGTCACAGTACTGTGAATCACTCTGTTTGTCTTATAGAACATATATTTAAAACAAGCTAAGCTAGAAGGCAACCTGAGCACCCAGCCAGAGACTTTAGGCTAAAGATTAAAGATGTAACTAAACCCCAATTTTCTAAATATTAGCCATTTTTCTGTCTTGCCATGTTCTGTTAATAAGGCTTCTACTTGAATTTATGCTCGAACGAATTCATAGAGGAAGATTAATTAAATATGTACGCTTATGGAGTCTCAGAACTTAAAGTACTTCAGATAACGAAATAGCTAATGATTTATTTTGAAGGATAGCAGTGATATATACAATGGCAGATATATGCCTACATGCCTTTAAAGGTGGGATGGAGCCTCTAGATTAACAATTGATTTGTTATGCAAAATTAGTCCTTTTACCAATCTCCTCTGATTCTTTGAATTCATGCTTGTAAATGGAGATCACTAAACTAAGATTCCATAAAAGATAAAACTGTGAGTATCACTCAAAACATCTTGTTTCAGACATTCAGGAAGCATGTTCATTGAGAAGGAGAAACAGGAAAAAAAGTCTACTGAGCAATCACTGAGAATATTTGGCTGAAACAACAGATTTTAAATATTTCTGAACTGAATTTTAAATTTATTTGCCGTTTAGATAAATCAACCCGACTTTTTGTGTTGCTTTAACCTTCAGTAATTTGAAAAGCTTTGAAAAGACTGTTTGAAATGCTGTTTCTATAACCATCACCCCAATAATCAACTAAAAATGCAAAAAAAAAAAAAAAAAAAGGCAAATCCTATTATTAGATAAACTACCTAATATACCTTTCATAACTTTGTGAATGCATAGGGAGTTTCAAAAAACAGTAGAAATCTAAAAATGGGAATGGGTTTTCAAAGTGGAAGTCTGGACGATCAGAACTCTTTCAATATGTCACACATCTCTGAATAGAATAAAATGGTTTTTAAGATGCTTTCAAAGTACATAGGTATTTCTAAATCACTCCATTACTAAAACTTGCTAGCTGAAGGACTGTGATATTTTTCATCTTGAAAACATTTGTAATGAGCCTTGGACATAGTTTCATTAGTTTCATGTGCTGAAAATGGAGCTACCAATCTTCCTTATTAAAGCCTTTGTATTGTCACTTTTCCTACCATTCTTTCTGTCATTACAGTCTTGATATCATCTCCAGTGTCTTTCTCGTCTCTATAAACATGTTATCCATCACTATTTTTCATAACTCTTCTTCTTTTAAGAACTTAAAAGTCTTTGTCACATTTTTTTTTTTTTTTTTTTTAATTTTTGAAGGTCATCCTTTAAAAAAAAGATGGCATACTTAAAAATAATGGCACTTTGTGCTATTCTTCAGTAACTCACCCCAGTTCAGTTACTTGACAACATATTCCTTCTCATCAATCTATAATACAGTGTGAATGAAAATGCATTATATGCCATCAGATTATTTGGGAAACCAAAGTTTTGCTTATCAGTTCCCTGAATAAGTCTGCTTCCTGAAGTCCAAATTCCTTGTTACTTGCCTTGTTCTCTTCCCTTAGGATCTTCAAACTTTACTATCTCATGGTCATTACAGTCACAGTTGCCATTTACTATCATATATTTACTTATCAGCTGCAGGATGAGCACAGCAGCACCTAAAGTTAGCTCATCCAGGACCTGCATTCAGCTACTCCTGTAAGGAGTAACCCCTCATCACCTTCTCTGCCTATCTTTTTCTAAAGAACTACTGTCCATGCATCACGATACTCCAGTTGTTCATGCTACCCTGATATATATTTACAACTCCCTGTAATTTCTTATTGGCATCCAGTTCCTTGTTTCTTTCCCACACATATTAGAGCAAAAGCACTCCAGATGGATGTCTGCTCACTTCACTCTTTCAAGGCGAATGTGAGTATCTCCCCCATTGCCCTTTCCCACCCATGTGGGAAAGCTACTTATCTTCAAGCTTTGATCTCCTTTCTCTGATGAACCTTGCTGAAAGCTCTCCTCATTGTGTAGCAAGAGGCAATTGTGTTGCCCCATTTTATTAGACGAACCCTGTTTCTCTCCAGCAGCTCTTATGCCTTGAAGTCGGTTCATGATTATAGAAGCCAAAGCCCTGAAGACAACATATGTGCAGCCAGGAGTTGATCTTCAGGATGCATGTGTCTCTCTTTCCTTGCCCTTTAACAGTATGATTGAGGACATCATCATATAGGCTTTGTCCCTTTCATCTAGCTCTAAGACTCCCAAATTTCCATCTCCCATGGTCCTGGGAATCTTTGTCCTACCCCAGCTCAAGCACAGCTATTGAATGTCTTTATTCTATGTGACATGGGGCTTAGGCTCTGAGCTCTGCCAGATCTGCGCAAAGATCCTTTCGCTTTCCTATACATCTTCTCTGATGCTATGCAATCTGCACACCTTCTCCCTCATCTCCTTCCTTTTGTGGCTTAGCAGCTTCACGAGAGCACATCTCCTGCAGGGGAAGCTACCATCACTGTGCTGAGCTGATTGGCAATCTCACGCAGCGTATTGGGCCTATGGTGCTACCACGTTTACACCAACTGTTGTACGGACTACCTAGCTCTCTTTTGCACGACGTATTTATGGTATTTTTGGTTTGCTGCCATTCCCCACTGTCAGCTTCCAATAAGAAACTGGACACAAATCTTCTCAGTCTGTTCTGAGAACATACCTGCTTGGAAGTCAAATGTCTCTTGGTTGGCAGTCAACTGTATTTCTTGACAGGCACTATCTCTTGGTTCCCAGCTCCTTGGTGAGTAGATTCTTGTGATTTTTATCTGGTGAAAGAGTAGACTTGCATTTTTCATCTGGAGAATTATTTTTCTTTTTTTCCTCCCAATTACATACATTCACATGGAGTATAGGTACAAGGCTCTGGTAATGAAAGAGGATATATCTATACTGAAAAATTTCTCCAAGATTAATTGATGATATGCCAATGACAATGTTTTTGCATAAGATTTTTCTCTGTCTTATTTTTTTGTAGTTGTCTTTGATTGTTCAAAGACATGGTTTGCAACATATTTTCTACGTAAGAACCCAGATTACCATTAGATTAAATATATGGCACTACTCTGAAAAGGCTAATCCTACTTTTACCATTCTATTCTCTTGATATTCTACTCTATGCTTATTTCAGTAATTCACAATCTATGAGATTATGGAACATGACAGTGTAGTGTGTAATCCTACATGGGCAGAAGTTAATTGCTATTTAAAAGTTTTAATTCCAAGAATTTGTCAATGTTTTGAAGCTTATATTTACAGCAGAATACAAAGAGAATAGCAGAATGGGAGCTTTACAAGCATGCAAGTTGAGATGTAGGAATTTAGACTAGAATATTTATATAGCTGCATATGCTTTAGTGTGGAGCTCTGTTTTCATTAAATAGATTTGCTACCCTTAAGAGCAGTGAACATGTATTCTTCTATAAGTATTATGTGAAAATAGTACTCAGAGAGATAAAAATTTAGTCTGAATTAAGCTTTAATATCAGTAAGTATGCAGTGAGTGAAGGGAGTAACATTTACCCAGCCATCAAGAGAAGCAATGCCTATAAGTCCTTCTCTGCCTTTTACTCTTTTTGTACTTTTACTCTTTTACTACTTTTCGTAGTTTGTGGCTCAAATGGCAGATGACTCATACCTTTGCACCTTCTGTACCAATGTTCACTTGAATCACCTGATGTTGGATTTGCATTCAGCTTTGTTTATTATTGATTAAACATTTGATCAAACTCATTGAAATATTTGCGTCCCTTACTTTTATGAGTCAATTTATTTAGATTGAATGAGACATTTTCAATCCATGGAAACTAATTTTGAGTCTGTTGATTTGTTTTTATAGAAGGAAATTTTGAATACCAATGTGCAGCTATGTAAAAATTATGACCCTTTTCTTGACGGTCACAGAATACTACTGAATGCTTAAAATTAGATATACTATGAGTCTTATTGCAATGCTTTTTGTTACAGCTAGTGGCTAATAAAAATCCCACTGTGCAGTAGTATTATACACTAAGTACTGTAGTTATTCTGATTTTCCAGTTCACTGGCTTGATGTTTACTATCTTCTCTGTAAGTATATAGAATATACTCAAAGTCCACAAAATACAACATGCATTCTGAACAAATGAGCTCTAAGACAAATGACTTATTTCCCTTGTGGAGGAATTATAATTGTATGTTTCAGATAGAGAAATACTGTGTCCAGTTCTGGGCTCCCCGGTTCAAGAAGGACAGGAATCTACTGGAGAAAGTAAAGCTAAGGGCTACAAAGATGATTAGGAGACTGGAATACCTCTCTTATGAAGAAAGGCTGAGGGATTTGGGTCTTTTTAGTCTGGAAAAAAAGACGACTGAGGGGCGATCTTATCAATGCTTATAAATGCTTAAAGGGTGGGTGTCAGGAGGATGGGGCCAGGCTCTTTTCAGTGGTGCCTGGCAACAGGACAAGAGGTAACGGGCACAAACTTGAGTATAGGAAGTGCCACCTAAACATGAGGAGGAACTTCTTTCCTTTGAGGGTGGCAGAGCACTGGAACAGGCTGCCCAGAGAGGTGGTGGAGTCTCTGTCTCTGGAGACATTCAAAACCCACCTGGCCGCATCCCTGTGCAACCTGCTCTAGGTGACCCTGCTCTGGCAGGGGGGGTTGGACTAGATGATCTCCAGAGGTCCCTTCTAACCCCTACCATACTGTGATTCAATGGAAGTGGATTCTTTTTTTCAATTCAAGCCACATATTTTGGATTCTCTAAATATTCTTGCTGCCCTCAGTGAAGTCCTATCTATCTAATTTAAAATATCTGTATATAGATCACAGAATCATAGAATGGTTTAGGTTGGAAAGAACATTAAAGATCATCTGCATTCAAGGTAAACCTCATTCTTCCCTGAATACTGTGGGCAATCTATTATTATGTTTTATAAAATCTAATTAAAATGTTCAAAAAATGTAAATAAATTCAACAAAAGTATTCCATAGTATGTAAACAGAATGCTGAACCAGATGTTACTTATTGCACATATGTAACTAGCAATGCATAACGTCAGCTGGACGTAGGCTACGTATTACTAGGCCCAAAGCACTTATGGATAGAAGAATCAAAAACATATGCATGCCGCAAGCTTTGTTGTCACTCTGTGAGACTGATTAGGTAATCTGACCCGTTATATTGAAAATGAATCAGCATCACACAAATCTGTCTAGCATGGATGCCATCCTGTAACTATGCTCTGATCCACATAGATGACTCAGGGTTAGATTGTAGGTACAGACAGATGTGATTTTTCTCTACTGAAGTATCTTTAAAATAATTGAGTTCTAATTTTTTTTTTTTTCATTCAGAATGAAAATATATTCTGAAACAAATTGTGTCTCATGAAACAAAATGTTCTTTGTTAAACCTGTTTTAAGATCCTTGAAGCAATTAATTTAGTTAAATTATTTATAGATTTTCACATATGAAGGGATACTTCCTCTTAAGGGATTTTAGGAGTGGCTGCCTCCTCCAGTCGCTTGTACAAGGACTCCATTCTGTCCAGCTGCTAGAGCCCAGCTCAGTGCCCAGGGACCTCAGGTCCCTGCCCGTGCTGAGGGACACAGCTGCCCATTTGCAAGTTCAACTAATTGTGAACTCTCCAGGTTCACAAGCACACACATAATTTAGGCTAAGAAAACAGTAAGATCCCCAGCATGGAGTTACAGAATTATAAAAATATAGAATGGTTAGATTTGGAAGGGGCCATAAAGACCATCTACCGTGGGCAGGAACACCTCCCACTAGACTAGGTTACTCAAAGCCCCATCCATTCTGGCCTTGAACACTTCCAGGGATGGAGCATACACACCTTCTCTTGGCAACTTCTTCCAGTGACTTAAGACCCTGACTGTAAAAAATTTCTTCCTAATATCTAATCTAAATCAGCCCTCTTTCAGTTTATAAATTTAAGACTATTTCTCACAAAGCAGTCACTCAGTATCTGACCTTAGTTACCGTATTCAAGAGGCACAAAGACAGACCAGAAACTGTATTCATAAGTCAAATGGAAAAATGCAATCTCAGTGACACTGGGTTTATATTTTACTGTATACATCACATGCCACCGGTGCCAACATCTATTATTACTCTGTCTATTACTATTAATCTGCCTCTTCTCTCATAAGAGATAATGATAGCCTCCTTTTTTCTGAGACACACTTTCTTTCCCTTTCATGGCTATAGATGAACTCCTCTGTCAAAATATGTTAATGATTAACATACTTTTAAGTAAGTTAAATGCAGAAGAAATTGTTCTCAGCTTGCATGTCATTTCAAGTTTGTTGCTTCTATTTCAACCCTAAAAATAGATTTACATGCCTGAAAGCTTCTTGGTTTTTTCTGAATACATGTCTGGTCTAACAAAGGAGTATGTATTTTCCTACATTGTCTCATTTTATATATTGCAATACTAATACTTCCAATGGAGGCAAGAGGACTGATTTTACACTGTCTCATAGCTTTAAATGCAAGTGTATTTCACCACTAAGTTTTGATAATATGCTTTAGTCTCTTTATCCAATATGTTCAATATCTTTAGTCATTGCTATGAGTAAAAATGTACCTTAGAATGTCATCATATCAAAATTATGTCAGTGTTACCAGCTACATGCATGAATGCATGAATGCATGACCACATTTAGTGTAAAGTAATTGAAAATCAGCTTTGTTGTATCCGGTGAATTATGACAGTGAGTATGAATTAAGAAACCCGGTTTCTTTTCTTTCATATCTGTTCTTGATTTGCTATATAACTATAAGCAATTTAGACTTTCTTGGGCTTCTTAAAATATAAGAAATACTCATCTGGAAAACAAAGGGCAATAAAATAAATTTTCACGTACATTTCAATATTCAAGAAACACTTCTAACATTTTTGGAAAACACTTTGAGAGACTTAATCATAAATTTTATTTATATATGTAAATATATATATTGACATACATGTTTTTCTCTTTATATGTATCTATCTATATACAAATTGTGTTCAACTGTGAGAAAAGTTGTTATAGCTTACCTATAATACCTTATCTTCATTTTAGAACATGCAGTTCTATGCTCAGAGGCATTCATTTTCACCTATTTAAGTAAGTCACCTAGTATAATGAATTTTCTTTAAATTAGAATTTCATTGAAGGGTGCTGATTACGCCTGAATAAAGCAGCAGGGCAAGTTCAGAAGGTTTCTACAGAGAGGGAATTAAAGACAGAAGACAGAGGAGCTCTGTGGGACTTTAACCGTATCTAATTAAAACTCCCCCTGAAAACTGCTTAATTTGACCTTCAATTTTATTTCAGGTAAAATAAATCAATTTCTGTTTTCCAAATCAAGGAATTAAAAAAAAAAAAAAAAAAAAAAAAGAAAAAAAACGAGTTTGGCATTTTACTCAATCCTTAGTAGCAAGGATTCTTTGTGCAAGGTTTCTATCAACATTTAAAAAGGCACAATTAAATAAATTGCTGTAAAAAGAATATTACATTGTTTGTGAGCAAAGCTCACTGTTTATTGAAGGTTCATAATAGTCACAAGCATGATCATATCGGAAAAAAAAAAAAAAAAAATAGATGTCCTGCTTTCATTGTTCCTGTTCTGTGCTTTAATTAGAAGTACTATACATTAACTAAGTTAATCAAGCATATCTTATAGAGGTAGTACTCCTTGCAGTAGCTTAAGTACACTTTTTTCCAACTGCTACCCATTCTTGTCTAAGAGAATTTCTGTCCATCAATATATTTCATAGCAAGTTAGAAGCCTGGAAACTCTTCACAGAGATGCAAAAATTTTAATCAGGTCACTTGCAATTTGCATGAGGTTACTAATCACAGAGATGAAAGAACACCTTTCCCTAAAGAAGTTTTACTGAGGAAACCAATCTAATAATTCTCTTCTAAAAATGTAGCCTACTGTAGGACTACTGGTGAGAAGTGAAAGAATAAGTAATATGTGAATGAGAAAAATTTTTAGGCAGGATTAAGCTGCCTACCTGCTTAGCAGTTAAAGACTGAAGTTATTCTTGACATCATTGAAAATACAGCTTAAGATGTCAGGGTAGCTGACTGGAATCAGAAGAAACAGGCCTGGTAAATCTCTCAAGCAATGGTTTTATTAGGAACAATAATGATACATGTCTTTATCTCTCCTAGAAAGACACAGGTCATTAACAAGCTCTCTGATAAATTTATTGGAAGGTTGTTCCAGCACTTTTAGGAGTAAAAGCAAACAAATCTTTTTGAGTTTTTGACACACTCATACAAACACACACACATACAAGTGGGTTTTTTTTTTATTTTGTTTAGTTTTGTTTGG
>VXBH01009661.1:67338-82369 GCA_013400035.1 Rynchops niger
CCCCCAAGAACAATGCTCTTTCTTAAGGGAAAAAAATATTAATAAAGCAATATCTTTATCCTTCCTGTGATCAGACATTAATTTCTATTATTTTCATGCTGGATAGCACTACACAGAAATATTAAAACGAAGTTGTTCATGCTATCCTTGAACTTTGCAACAATGAAATAGATTTTTTTTTGCCTAATAATGTCCAAGTGATGGATTTTCACATGACATTTTCTCCAAAAATGTTTAAAACATGAAGTTTAAGAAAACAGAAAATGGAACTTACCAGGCAGTAATATCTGATCACTGGCAGTTCAACCTTACTGATTTCATACAAGATTGCTTGTTACACTGGCAACATCCTTGTTCTGTCACAGGTAATGTAGCAAGGATAGAAACACTAGTGACTTGAACCTTGAACACGGTGTTTTTCAATTCCATCACAACATTGTTTCAAGATGCAGCAGTAAAATGTGACCTTTTATAATTCATTTAACATATGACATGTTAAATCTCCAAAGAGAATTTGTGACTAGTGTAGAAAATTAATTTTATAAGAATTGCAGTATGTATAAATTAAAACTTTAATAACAAACGAAGGACATCTTGAGTAAATGAAGACAAACTCTCATTTTCCTTTCCAAATTTCAATAACTTTATTGGATTAAGTAAGTAACTGGGCACTGCCAGACTTAATAAATTACACAACCTGTATGAAATTCACTTCACATCAGTAATTGTTTAAATGCATTTTTAACATCTATCATTTGCAGACTATTTTAAATGGTGTACTGTCATATATTCTGGTTTTTTTCTGTCTTCCTTTCTTATGTTATACCTACCTTTCTCTGGGATTAAATCATACCTTGTGTTTTTCCAAAAGCAGCCAAGATGAATTCAGATTTCTAACAGAAAAAATATAAATTAAAAAAACAAAAACAAACACAAACAACAACAACAACAACAAAACAAACAACAAAAAAAGACCAACATAACCACTACCAGAAAAAAACAAACAAAACAAAACAAAACAAAACAAACAAACAAACAAACAAAAAACCTAACCAAAACCCAAAGCCCTTTCTGGGGAAAACAAAACAAAACAAAACAAAACAAAAACCACAAACAAACAAACAAACAAAAAAACAAACAAACAAAAAAAAAAAAAAAAAAAAAAAAAAAAAAAAACCCAAAATATGATTCATATAATTTTAACTTTACTGGGATGTATTAAGCTAGTAAATGAATTCCCCAAACCAAATGAGATCTCACATGAACACTCAGCACTTCTACCAGCTGTCCTTTTTTATTAGGATAAGTCTGGCCCATGGTTCTCAGTAGAAAGCAATTAACTACATTCATTATATAGAGGTGACACAAAAGCTGACATTTTAACATGTTTTTTTCCTTTATCTTCTCATTTTCTAATGTACACTGCATCAAAATATTTTTTGCTGTCTTTTAATCTCTTTTTATCATCTTCCTTTTACCTCCCAAGTGTATCGTCATGTCAACACACTGACAAAGAGTACTCTTACTGCAGTGTGAGGTAAATATAGTGTCATTAGCTCAGGTATCAGCTAACTGATTGCAGAGGAGATTCTCAGCAAAGTTTTCTGAATATATTCTACTGATTCATCTTAGTTTTCTTGGCTTTTCTTAAGGATTCCTGTGCCAGTTGAGTGTGATATCTGCTTTCATTTAAAGACGGATATATTTTTATTTGCACAATAATATTTAAATATGAAGTTTAGAAATACAGTCAACCTCAACTAAAGGTTTGTTTTTCTACAAGCCTTTACTTTCTTAAATAGGTATGCCTTGTGCTTAAAATATCTTTACTTGTTAAAAAATCAGAAGTAATTTCACTGGAGCTTGAGCAAAGTTTTCCCTACTCTAGCTTTCACTACTTTCTCTCTTTAATATTGGGGACAGAGAGGCATTTGTGGGGTTTTGTTTGTTTGTTTGTTTGTTTGTTTGTTTGTTTGTTTTTTAAGAGAGGAAAAATGCCGAAGTTTGAAAGTAAAATCTTTTCAAGACACAGTTATAGGAAGTGAAAAAAATATTTATGAGTACATATGGTGGAATATGCCAAGATTTTCTGCAGTTTTAGAAAGCATTTTTTCACTTAGAGATAACTACACATCCTTTCTATTCAGACTGACTAGGCCCAAGGGGCTTTTCTAGGACAAGCTGCACAAGGAATACTGAAAATATCTAAGTGGAGCAATATCTGTTTCAAAACCTGAAACTGAGGAACAAAATAAAAACATTACCAAAGGAATATATTGGAACCTTGATTTTAGGGTCTGACTTTTGTAGATACTTAATAATTGTTAACTGAAATATGGGATATTTCTATCTGTGACTCTACTATTTCAGTGAATTTCCATGTACATCATACGTACACACTTTGTTGCTAACTTGTATTTGGCAGGAACTGTTCACAGTTTCAAGTGAAACGCTATGAATTCTCCCTACCAAGGACTTGGTGAAGAAGTTACCTACTCAAGTTATATATGTTCTGTGGTGTAATGGATTGTCACATACAGTCATGTACATGACCTTTTTAGAAAGAAAGAAAGAAAGAAATTTCAATTTTAGAAAGAAAAGAACACTAAGTAAATAAACAACTGTATGCAACCCCCTGGGCTGGAACTCAGAGGTAAAAGAGCTATTTGCTGCCATCTATTGATGAACTGGACAAAGAGATGGAAAGAGCAACCAGCCCTGTACTAAACATTCCCTCTACCAGGTTACAAGTGCTTAGTTGGTTTTGGATATTTGCTCAAGATTTCCTCATGGTACCAATGAAATGTTTTTACAGTTTTCCTGTGATTGAAAACAGTATGACTGTTATCAGGAATGTTAATCATAGCTTAAAACTTCATGGTACCCTCAACTAGAGAGAATCTACTGTGAAAAAGGAGGTGGAAAACTCATTCATACCTTGTGGGAAGAGTGCATCCTTGAAAGTGTAGGAATAATGCAGTCACACAGAGCAGTAAAATCATATATACATTATAATCACACACATTATTAAACACCACTTCTAGAAAAATTACACAATTAAAATGTATCTGTGACAATGCTGGGGAGAGATGGGAGATCTGCAACAACAAATAGCTGCAAAATTTGACTGAATGCTTACAAAAAAATAGTTTCCAAATTTTATGAAGGTATTTTCCTTGTTTTATGCAAATGTGTTGCTTATGTGTAGTCTTTGAAGGATTATATCTGTTTTGTTTTGAATTTTGCCCATATCCCTGCAAATTCTGAACGCAAAATTTCTTATGATGAAGTCTGATCAGATTGTCTACACAAGAGGAAAGTTCTTATTTATTTTTATTTTATTAGGTATAATAGATAAGAAAAAATCTAGGTTAAAAAAAAAAAAAGTAACTTAGTCATATTCATTTTCCGTTTTATTCCATCTTGTTCTGGTCTTGCTTTTATTTTCTTTGTTGATTTTTTGTTTGGTTGGTTGATTTTTAGTATTTTTTTTAGATAATGACAAATGCATGTTTTCCTCATTGAGCTGTTTAAAACTGGTCTTAAAGGTCACCTTTATATGGACTTTTCTGAGGAGAAATTAAAGTAATATATATTGCCTACTTCTAGGGCTATGAAAAAGAGTCAATATGTCAATTGGTTTAATGTTACTGAATTTATTTTGTTAACTGTGATGTAATCTTTAGCAACCTTTCAAGTCTGATCAAATTATATGAGGGTGCACAGAAAATGTACAACTGAATACAGTTTATTTGACCATAGAGAAGTGTCTGATGTCATTTGAGATGCTGTTAAGCATTCCTCCTCACCACTAGGTGCTGTTGCAGAAGGACTTGGGTTTCCCATAGTTTCTGTATCGTTTCTGTCAGATGCTGGCATATGTCTTGAGTACTCCAGGGTGTTTCAGATGACTCTCCAAGACTATTTATAGAAAATTGAATTAAGCACATGATGCTTTCTTCATGCTGCCATAAGTACGAGACAACACCTGCCTCCAGCACACTTTGGTCTCTTTGAAATACACAAAATACTTGCAAGACTACATCACAAGTATACCATAATGTCATGGTGATTTAGATTAAATATTAAATATACATACAACATTAAATATGAAAAGATAGTATAAATACTAAGAGTTAATATAACAAAAGTAAAATCACCTGTAATTTTCTAGCTTGCATATAAAATCTGTCATCGCAAAACACTTTCTGTAATAGATGATTTACTCATGATGTATGTGCTCTTAAAACGTCTTAAGGAAAACAACTGGGATGGGAATAAGTTTCAAATTGAGGCACTTACAGTTTTTTATTTAAGGGATTTTTAACTATGAAGACTAATGTTTTTCATCTTCTTAAAAGACCTGAATGCAAAGGAATGCAGCAACACTATATTTTCCAATATAATGGAACAAATTATTTATAGAGCTAAAGATAAAAGTAATGAGTGAAGGAACATCAGAACTCTTTAACCTTGAATGCTTAAAGCCCAATTAAGTTCCGCATGCTTTGGTTTATAGTGATAATGAAGCATTGTCACTATTTCAGGTGTTTCTGGGTATCCGAGATATTGACATAGAATGACGAATATGAAACAGAACTTACAGTAGCTTTTCATACCTTTGGACAAGCTGGGAATCAGGTAGGCATTTAACAGCTGAAGCCTTTCTTTATTGACTGAAACAGAATATAAAATCATTACTATTTTGAACACTCCATTTAGGATGTTAATTAAGACTTTTAGGCACACAAATTGTGCTGGACACATCAGGAGCTGCATGGGAGGGCATTCTAGAGCTGCCCAATATTATCCCCTGGAGGGCTGCTGTAACAAAGAGTGACATACTCAACAGGAAGGTCCAGCCAGTCACAGAGTTCCAAGTCAGTCCGCTAACTCATATTTACAGATAACTGGCTGGTGAGATCTTTGACCACTCCAGGAATTACTGAATAAGAGCAGTGGGTGTGCATATAGGCACAGCCCTGTTATCCACCTCTATGAGAATTGCAATTGGGCTTTATGTATTTCTAAAACTGTGCAAAATCTCTTCTGCTATCTCCCTGTATTATTACTATTACACTGGCAACAAATAGCTTTAAGAAACTTGCACTGCATATCATGCAGAACTGCAATAAGAACCGAAAGGTCAGTTAAAAAACAGAGATCTGTAATTTATAATGTAAGATCAGAATTCTGTCAGCATCACCAGTCTTTGAGTGAGCTCATGGAAATTGAGAGTAACTACATTTTTCTGTTAACTTGACAATAACTTGACAATAAAAGATTTCTACTAACTTCTAAAATGTTCCAAATCAGGTGTGTATTTATGCTTTCAAACATCAGACTGAGTTGAGAAAAAACAAGCTATGATTATGAGTTCTAAGTATGAGAGAAATTAATATAACAAATATAACAATTACATTTGGGAACACGAACAATACAGAAGAAAAGAAAATAAGATATATAGAACTGGGAGCAAAAGAGACACTGAGAAAACAAAATATGAAATAAACCAGTGAAGGGGGGGGGGGAAGGAATAAGTCTAATAGTAATCAATTATAATTATATTAACATGTGGTTCATACCTAACAAACATTTATACTTTCTTTCATCTTTGATCCACTTTTTTTACCTAAATGCAACTAAAACAATTAAAAAACATGAAACATGAATAATGAGAGGGGAAAAATGCCTGTAGATGCTTGTAACAGTGTGACCTGAATGAAAGGGAAATCAAATCAACAGCTTCAAAGTGCTTATGATTTTCTGCTTGGACATTCTAGACATTTCTAGGCACAAATAGAACAAGTTGGATTCCAGTTACAAAATGAGTAAGAGGTACTTGAATGCCCAGCTTTTCACCTTCTTCAGTCCTTCCCCCTGCCCCTCCTGTTTATAAGGAGCTTTTGTTGGACAATATATTCTAACAGATGGAAGTGTTTTTATGAAGAATCTCTAATTCTGGACGCTAGGCAAGGGAGGCATTTCATTCTCAGGCTTCCCTCATTTTCCCCCAGAGGGTATCTTTTGAAAGATGTTTTGGTCCCAGTTAGCAAATACATGATAAAACAGTAGAATTATTCAGACAAAATGAATCTGGAAGAAGTGTGAAATAAGGCAAGATTTGAGATAAGCCCTCCAAAGGCTTATCTGACCTGCAAGCTGTATTTTCAAGTATTAAGCTCAGTAAAAGATAAAACAAAACAAACAAAAAGCCTTCCTTACTGTATGTGACATATTCTAGTTTCTGTCAGAAGGCCCTCGTCAGTTTGACCTAACATTAGCTCTGCTCAACTCAGCAAGTACTCAGTATGCTGGAGGGCAGGGCTGTCATTTAGGGGGTTCTCAACAGGCTACAGAAATGGGTTGCTGAGAAGTTCAGCAAAGTCAGATAGAAAGTCTTGCTCCTGGTGTAGGATTATCCCATGTGAAAATTTAATCTAGAAGCTACTAATTGGTTAGAAAGCAGCTTTGCAGAAAAGAACCAGGAGTTCAATATGAACTGCATGGTGAACATGAGTCAGCAGAGAGTCCTTGCAGTGGCAAAGACCAGTCACATATTCAGCTGCATTTCTAAGGCCACAACTAGCAGATTAAAGAAAGTGATTATGCTTCTCTGTTTGATATTTTTGAGATGGTATCTGGAGTACTGTGTCTACTTTTGGAGTCCTCAGTACAAAAAAAACTGTGGACAAACTAGAGTGAATGCAGCAGAACACTAGGATGGTCATGGATTTGAGCACAACACAGAAGAAGAGGCTGGAAAGTTTGCTTTCTCAGCCTGGTGAAGAGAAGGGTAATGGGAAATATTAATGTCTGTCTTCAGTTAAATATCTAAATAATGTGATTGTATTAACATGTTTTAATCTTTCAGGATGTGACTCCTCTCCTTCCATGGTAGACCTGTACATTTTAGATGTTTGCATCTGAAAAGCTATAGCGATGTTTTGTCCCAGCCCAAGTGAATAGTGCTATTAAATGATAGATTTTGATATTAAGTGCCAAATTATGAAAGCAGATAAACTTACATGTACTAAATAGAATAGATTGCTACTAATATTTGAGTCTTCATAAATGCAGGTAATTATTTAGTGGTTTATTGTTATTAATTATGTAATTTGTGACTTCATTATTTTCCAAAAGATGGACATGGTGATGTTCGCAAAGAAAGGAAAAAAAGAAAACTCACAAAATTAAAGGTCTCTACCAATCTATCTGAGATGAAAAAGGCCTTAATTTTGTGATCACTTCAACCTTGAGCATGTTAGCAAAGCATAGCAGCCATATATTTTCAAAATAGCATTTAAGTTGTTATCTTAGAATGTTTGCCCAACATATCTTGTGTTAGATATAGCTGTGGCTAACCCTTGATACTGCTGAAAGAAAGGACATGTAGATTTGGAAATGAAGAAGAGACAAAATATCGAATATGTGTAGTTAGTTGTGGAAAACAAGCAAAAAGATTGAGATTTCCTTCCATTCCTGCGTGAATTGCTGAAATCCATCTTTTATGACTGTCATTGTCTTCACATATTTGTGTTAGTTATGATGTGAGAGAGAAAATTTCAAAAAATACTATTTTCCCTTTGTCACAGAAGGAATTACAAGACTAAGGTGATACACAGATAGAATATTCTTTGAGCTCTCTCATCAGCTGATACAGTTTTTAATGACAGTCACAAAAAGAAAGTTCTATTTTATTTTGTAGTTGAATTTCCCTAACCATCTTCAACCCCTGTATGCTTTGTCAGTCACAATGAGAAATAAGCACCCTAATGTCACAAAATTTTTGTGATATTACAGTGACAATGTCAAGCTTCACTTTTTTTACTGGTAGCTTTGTTTTCAATTTCCTGAGTAAGTTGCACTATCATCTCTCTCATTTTTCCACCAGCTGGGGATACCCAGCATTGTTTTGATGCATTGCTTTGCTGGTTGCCTTTCAGTAACTTGCAAAAATTCATAGGTGTGTGATTTTCATTCTTTATAGTCAGAATGTCTTTATACAGGGCTTATTTGTGATTATTTTGCTAAGATTCACTCCTTTCTAATGCAAGTTTTCAATTTGCCCTCTTTTTTCCGGATAAGTTACTTTGAAGTTGCTGTTGTTAAAGTACATTTTGTTGAGTTTTATTTTGTGATAGTGAAGTGATTCAGCTCATTCAGTCAGAATGTCCAACTGGGAAACAAAATATACATGCCAATGTGCATTGGAATATCAAAAGAAAGATGTTTCTGATTTAAAGCATATTTGTATCATACAATTTCTAGGTTTTTTTTCATTTGTAGTAAAGTTTGTTTCAAATATATGATGTTTCATTACTTCTCCCTCTTATTTCTTAGAAATTTATTATTTAAGAAAAAAATACTTGTTGGATCCAGTATGTCGTGACAGTTTAATGTATATCTTACCAATAGAGCTCCTAATTACCTTCTTTTTTTTTGAGTACATGCTCGATCCTTTTCTAAATTGAGACTTACATCAGTTTAATACTAGTCAAACAGGTTCTAGAATAGATTGGCATGGTAGAAAAACAAGCATATATTACTCTTGGAGGGGAATGCATATTACAAAAGTACTGTTTTTTTCCGTATCCTAACACCATAGATGAGTGCCTGTGAAATGTGTTAACTGATCTGCAAAGAAAACATGTGTTAACTGATCTGCAAAGAAAACAAGCCCATTAAAGAGAAATTTCAGAACTACCTTCAGTTGAATAAGGCATTTACCCATGTAGGGAACTCTGGCACTCTCCAGAACTTTAATTTCTGCTCCAGACACTCACCATTGGTTCCAGGGAGACAGGAAGAGGAAGTCTTTTTCCACAGCCTACATGTGAGATCAGCTGAAGGTATTTGTGAGGAAAACAAAACAAAACACAACAAAACAAAACACAAAACGAACCACCAAACAAACAAAACCAACAACAACAATGAAATTTGGAGAAGTCTCCTAGTCAGGCAACTCACAGCAGTGGCATTGGCTGTATTGGATATTATGGACATGCTGACACATTAAGCACATCCATTAGCTGTCTTGCAAATGTCAATAAGAATAATAAAGCAGAGGTGATCTATAGGAATTTAGGAAGAGATAAGGGTCTGTGAGCGCTTAGGAACTGGTGTCCTGGTTTGAGGTAAAACAGAACCAAATTTCTGATTAGTAATTTTACTTTTTAGCTGAGCCTCTTCTAACTGACTCAAGTCTGAAATTAACAGCATGTTGTTTAGACGCTGTTCACTTTCAGAGTGACAAGACCTGATTATACCAAGGAACAGTACACAGAGAGGCTCTTGCTTAGACTTATTGCTATAACAACCAAGGTCAGCTAACTTCACTGTTTTGCCCTGTTAGAGAGTTGGAAGTGGAGAAGCGTAGAGGGGTCCCACCCGTAGGGAGGAGCGGACGGGAGAGGTGACCCAAAACTAACCAACAGGGTATTCCATCCCATATGCACCACGCTTAGTACAAAAGCTGAGGGATCAAAGNCTGGACAAAACCACCACAACTGGATACCAAATTGCCTAGCTAACAGTCATATAGTGTATACTGAGACAATTTCTAGAAGGAAAAAGAAATTAACTGGGTGGAACAGTAATAATTTAGAGATAAAAGGCAAGTTTTGGCTACAGTGGAACTGATAGAAAAAAAAATAATGCAATTATTCTGTAGCACAAAACAGAATTAGCTTGGAGAGAATATTTTTTAGAGCTGCAAAGTTGAACAAAACTTAAAAATGTTACATATTCCAAAAGATTCATAACCAGGATCCCCCCTACACTTCTTTTAAGAATATAATATCAATATCAAAAGACTGCCAGGAAAAAAAAAAATACTGAAAAAGGCTCGTTTTTAACACACTTTCATAGAATTAAATATCAATGAAAGAAGAAATTATGGAAACTGAACAAATACTAAGTATAACTTTTCATTATCATTATAAAAGTTGCATTCTAACATATAAAAAAACTATATAAATAAAAAAAAATGTAATAGAACTGCTAGAATATGCTTAATACTCATTCACTGTCAGGAACAATGAAATTTGATGAGAATTCATTAACTGAATATATAGATTTCTCTTTTCCTTACCCTTGTTTTATTTTAGACTGTGCCAGTTAAAATGTCTAACATCATCATAATAGCAGAAATAAAACTTCCTCTCTTTCAGCAATTAATCAGAAATTAAATGTAAACAAAGCTGAAATATTGGAAGTCACTGAATCTTTCATAGCATAAGATTTTTTTTTCACTGTGTTTCAGTCACTCTCAGAATATCTGGTAAAATATGTATTTTCTCAAATTAACAAAAAATAATCTTAGGTTTCTATATTTAACTCAGCATATCATCACTATTCTCTAGAACAATTAAAATATATCACAAAGATATTTAAACAGATGATTCATTAAGGACATTATGCTTTTGTATAGACTTGAAATATTCTGATTTTCAAAGTAACCAAGTAAAAATGACATAGTCTGCATGAGATATGAATATGGCAGTATTACCTCAGCATGAGTGCCTCAGAATTTCATCGCACTCCCAACAATAATATTGACAAAATAGCTCTGCATTTTAAGAGATGCTTCAGCAGCAGCTCATTTAAACAGTGTCAGACTCTCTTGTACTTCATATTTCCAGTTAGAAAGCAGTCCTCTACATTACACTGTCTGACCAGAAATATGACCATGAGATTTTTTTGGTGGTGATCAGAAGCAAGACCTAATATTTGCCTTTCTTATATCATGATAGGTGAAGCTTGTCCTTAGAAAAGTGTCACTTTTTGAAGGAAAATAAAGTTTTACTGTAAATATAATTTTCTAAGTAATTTATATGGAATATTTTTATGACAATTTTTTTTGATATGAACATTAGTTATCTGTTTCAATGTATCTCATGGTAAACCTTCCCCTTCAGTTACAAAGTCTCCATAATGTACTGCATGGTATATTCACTATTGAGTATCTTGTAACAAGTTTATGACAGCACAAGGTTTTCACTGTGTTGGCATTATAAAAAGTTAAATGAGTATTTCAGGAGCAGATTAGCAATAATGATAGCTTTGCTTTGGTTTAAAATTTAGCCTTAAAGCATATGAAAGGTTAAATCAAGGCACAATCTCTATCAAGTAGACAAAGACAATAATACAACTTCTACTGTTGGGCTAACTCAGTCGTGCTATAAAGAGTTCTTATATTTAATTCTATGGGTGAAGTATTTTATAAAAATGCTAATTAAGGTTTAACAAAATCTGTTTTGCTCTGCATTTACTTTTAAAAAATGTCTGTTCAGCATGGAAAAATAAGAACATGGCAGATGTTGTGGAAAAATCAGCATCTATTGAGGGTTTCAAGTGCTCCTAAAAAAGACTCTTACTGCCTTTCTGAATAAGATCAAAAGAAGAGAAATTTTGTTAAGAAGGGAAAAAGAAAGTCATTCTAGTGAACAGAAAATCAAATAGCATATTCATTTATTTTTTCAACAATCAGATGCCGTAAATGATGTACATTTTGTTCTGATGGTAATAGCTTAAAGATTTATTGTACTTCTGCTTTACTGTTTTTTCCTATAAGAAAAAAAAAAAAAAAAAAAATGTAAGGGAAAAGAAAGTCCTACTGATTTTGACAAAGTTTAGAGATCGACCATGACAATTAACATTACGTAGGATTAATAGTGAATATGAGGGGAAAAAGCAGACTAAATTTCTAGGCATTAGAGCAGGGAACTGTAATCTCTCTGTGTTTACAGAATAAACAAATTTAAAAGTAACTGTATAAAAATAGTTTCCCAGAAGTTTCCTACGCCTCAGATCATGATATTCCCCAGTTCCAGGTCACTTTTCACTGATTCAAAAAAGCCACTGATTTCAAAAGAACCTCACAAATAGATGAGTCAGGAAAAAATCTCAAATATGCAATCCAATGCCATTTCTAGTTAAACATTCAATGTTGAAAATTGTTTTGCATCACCTCAGATGCTGTCAAATGGACAACCACATACCATACTCTTTTTTGAAAATTATTTTTATATATCCAAATATACAAATAATTGTATTTGCAGAATATTCAATAGTATTTGCATAAATCATGATAAAACTCTAGTCTTATGTGAGTTAACAATTTACGTCTCGAAAGTCATTGATTTCTGCAAGAGATTGGGGAGAATGGACGGTATATTCCAGGCTTTTGTGAAGCACTTAATTCTATTCTGAACAAGGCCTTCATTATTAAATAAATTAATTATTACTCTTCCACTGGATTAGACATACATATTTGAATTGTTTGAAAAACAGAAACAAATTTTCTTTAATTTTTTTCTGCCTCAGCCCTGCTAAGATACAGCACAGTTAGTTCTATTTGCAAAGTATCATCATTTTGTGATGGGGAAGACAAGAAATTGAAGATGAGAGATATTCTCTTTTGCTTTTAGTGTTTGCTTTTCTAGCTAGCAGTTTTACTCCCTAGTCACCCAAATATGACTGAACAGAGATACAAGATCTATGGAAGTGAGGAACTTTTATGGGTGCAAGGATGGCAAAGAAAATCCCAGTGCTTCCAGCTCAGCGTTTGCACAATGCTGTGCCATGTGGCAGAGACATCTACTAAGTTCAAACCCTATATTCTTTTGCTTTAAAAGTGAAATTATATTCAATTTTTGGTAGTGTCTTGATACTTGCCTTTTTATTAACTTTTTTGAAATCAGTATTGTACGTCAAATATCTTATAGTTGCTGGCAGAAAAATGAAAGAACTCCTCACTAATTTCATTGGTAGTATAATTTTGAGGTTTTTGTAATGTCTTATTGCTGCAGGAGATAGAGATCCACAAATTTCCATTCTGCATATACAGAATAAGACACAGAAGACCTTAGGTCTAAATCAAAAAGAAAGACAGGGTCGAAGACAATAAAAACTGCAAAAGCATGATAGGACTCATGTCAGATCTCAGAATAATGGGACTTTAACTAATTTTGTGCATTTTCTTCCCTGCTACATTTCCTATATGTGTATTGATATCCTGAAATATTTTTCTTTTATGTTTTATTAAAAAAAAAAAANGGTTTTTTAAAAAAAAAAAAAAAAAAAAAAGATATCTTTCTTATTGTCATCTGGTTTCAGTTCATATTACTTAACTTTAGATGACCAATTTTTTGGCATCGGCATTTGATCTCATCAGACTGACTCCTTTTACAATCTGTAGAGTAATAAGCACTTCTGTTGTGCATTTAACGTTACTTTACTATAAATACCTGAAACGGGAAAACTCTAGGCTAGGAATTCCTGTTTTTCCCCTGTGTAAGCCTAGTAGTTGGGATATTAAAAAGGAGTTTCAGAATTCAAGAATATTGGAGAGCCAGGAGGGGAAGAGCACTGTCTGGTAAATCAGTAGGGAGGGGGGAAAAAAGACCAAACCAAACAAAAAATAAGTTCTCAAATGGATTTTTTATAAGCATCAGGGTAGTTATGTTGAAAACATTTTATAAGAAAATTCAAGGCAGACAAGATATGTTTAAATTAGTTTACAAGAAGAAAACCCACAGTTTCAGAGTGCAAAAGTGTGAAGACTTGAAGACTGAAGAAGTCTGTTTTAGAAGGCTTTGTGCAGTAAACACTGTATGTAATTATGATAATTATGTTTACTTGCTTCAACTTAAAAACCAGAATACTAGAACCCCAGTGCAACTCCTTGGGTTGGGTAGCAACCAGCTTAATACTACTTAGCAGCAGCAGACTGCATGAGAGTTGGCTATTCAGAAAAACAGGTGACAGAGCTCTGTGATTTGGCAACTGCAATAGCTTTATTGTAAAAATTTAAAAGTTAAGGAGCCATCCTAGCAATGGCTTATCAAGAATTTAATCTTCATCTGATTGTTATTTTATATAGGAAATTACTTATGGTTATAGCATACCATTCTATTTATTTTCTTTGTTACTGTCAATTTCTTCTTTCCCTCAATAAAGTACATATTTTTGGTTCTTTGTCTGAAAATTGAGAGTTATAATACACTGAGTATCGAGACAGCTTATTTTCCCAGGTGTCTGAGTGGTGTCTTGAGCCAATATTTATTAGTGACTCTAGAAAATCAACTTGTCCTTTGTAGATACCAGTCATGGCTTAGCAGAAGAATTTCACATCTAGGAAACTAGTTCTAGTAACAGAATTTTGTATTGTATAAATCTAAAATGAGATGAAATTAAATCCAGGGAAACAGCTGAGATAGTGATAAGGGCATGCTCCAAGCAGCTGCTCGGCTGTGTGATCATAGATTAGAGCCCTGTGGAGCACTGTGGTGTATATTAATAAATAAGTGTAGACATGGTCTAAATGCCCAGAAGATGTTGATAAAATCTGGTTCAGATAGCAATCAAAGAACGCCTTTGCCCTTGTGTGACAAAACATTGCATTGATAGTGTAGAAAATGAGGACAGCATTCCTTATCAGTTCCTGTTATTTGTGAGGGAAGACAACAGAAAAATATATATGAAAAAAAGGAAGGAGAATACAAAATATTGGTCTCAAAACTAAAAACTTCTCACATTTTGCCCTTTTCATTCCAAAAAGTTATAGACTATCACATAAAGATATAGTCACAAAAGCCTCTATTTCTGCAAAATTATCTAAGCCTATTGGGTATGCTAAATATTCAACAGCAGTGATTTTGACAGGTTTGTTGTCAAGTGATGTGGACACTGGGAATCAGATATTCCACTAAAAAGTAACTTCAACAGGAGTGAACTGAATATCTTACTCCTCAGGAAGCTATCACAGACTAGTTTTTTACTTACTAGGACACATAGTAAGTCAGAAGCCAGAGCTTCTATAAAGCAGATAGGACTTTAAACTGGATATTTATGAAAACCTAACTTTGTTTTTTTCTGCCTGCAGGTCATGTTTTTATAGTGTTCTATTCAGTAGAGTGAGACGACGAGGTTTTTATCCTTGAAGAAATTATGTATTGTTAACCATTTCTTTAAATTCACAGACATCTTTTTTTTTTTTTTTTTTTTTTTTTTTTTTTTTAAAGAAGGT
>VXBH01009661.1:82468-110539 GCA_013400035.1 Rynchops niger
TTTTTTTTTAAAGAAGGGGAGAAACTATGACAGATAGACACAAATTTATTCTAGATTTTATTTACTATACTTGGAATATCTTTGTAGATACAGGACATTGATATAAGAATTTTGATTTTAGGGGGAGAATTTTCTGGATATTACCTGTAACTGACCCTCCTATGCATTTTTACATAAATTATTTATGTTCACACATGCACACGCCCACACAGACACATAGCTAGACAGACAGATGCATGTGCACGCATACACATACACATTCACACACACACTTAGGATATGTACTTACACTTCATGTATTGTCGTTCACTGGAACCAAGCTGAGAGACCATACCAGTCATTACTGTTCATCAAGATACCAAAAGTAGTGTCAGGACAAGGTTATAAAATACGTATGCAATCACTTTGTTAAGATAAAAAAAAAAAAAAATTCTCTTTCCATATGAGACCAGATCTTTGGTCTATGTATATCTGCAAGTTGCATCCTAGCTTCATGTCAGGAATAGATCAGTCACAAACCAGTTCCCTCCCATTTTCTTTTGTTACTCGTTTTCTGTAAAGGAAAAATACAATATACAAGTTCTTTAGAAATTAGGGTACTACACAACAAATGAGTACAATCAGTGGACCAGTCTAAGAAGTGTAACCAACAGCAGACATGTTTAGACGCAAGTGAAGTATGTTAAAATATGTAGGTTTTGGTTTGAAGGGCTGTTCCAGTAAATGAACTGGCATAGGTTTTCAGTACTTAGTACAGCAAGTCTTTCTTTTTTTGTGACTTTTTTTTCATAAAATTTGCAGTTAGTTGTCTATGATAAGAGTTTTTTTCTTTTATATATCTATTGTTTTCAGTTCAAATTCTGAATGCATTTGAGTGTGTTATTTGAAAATGGAGGCATGTTTTGCTTTGAAAACACAGTTTTGTCATGTAGAAGCTTAATGGAAAACAATGATTTAAAATACTGATCTAAAAATATAACAATGAATCCAGGATACAGAATATAAGTACAAAAACCTCAGAGAACAGGGATGAGCAACATTCAGTACCTGTAGCTTCTAGGTAAATCTTCTGACAGTCTAAACACAGGTCACTAAAAGTATTAGTAAGACTGACTAATACGGCACTATCAAAATGCATTATTCAAGACACCAGAGACTGATGAAAGCAGAATGCTATCACACTGCAGCATCTTGTCATTATTAAAGTCTGTCCTTGGAATCTTGCCTAGTAGTATATCTTTTAACAGATTTCATAAATCCTACTCTATTAAAAAATGTTCACAGAATTTTTTAAGATCATATCTGTTTAGTCTATCTTGCTCATGGTTTTTGTGGGTTTGTTTTTTTTTTTTTCTTCCTTTTTGCTAAGTACTAATCAACCTTAAGGTTGAATGCAATTTTATAGAAGCAAACAATCTAAAAATGTTCAGCTTTCACCATGATATATTTACATTAAACCTTAAATTACATTTAGCCTCCACTCACACATTAGAAGATTTGTTTTATGTACTTTTACATGTCTCCAAACTTTTTGTCATGGTTAACAACTTTGTAGCAGCTGTGCATTTACTTGTCCAAAATATTGTTTGTGTCTGTTTTAAGCTTGAAGCAGAATGATAGGGAATGATAACTGAAGTCATGTTTAATATGTTTGTGCCTTTTTCTCCACGATTTATGTTTTAGTAAGACATTCTGCATTTTCTCAAGACTACTTAAGGACCGTATTTTGATTTCCATCTCTACTACCATTTCTGTTGCTCTTGAAATACCTTCAGTTTAGTGTCCCATACAATATTGGAGTATACTCCCAGTTCTTTTTTTTCACTTATTTGTACCCAACTTTGTTTTGTCCTCCTGAATTCCAGGTACATTCCTTTCTATCTTCTGTTAAGTCCTCCTTACAGTATATGACACTACATTTCTGGAGTATGGAGCCCTCGGCACACGAAAGAAATGGACCTGTTGGAGCAAGTACAGAGGAAGATCACAAAAAAGATCAGAGGGATAGAGCACCTCTCCTATGAGGACAGGCTGAGAGAGTTGGGGTTGTTCAGTCTGGAGAAGAGAAGGCTCCAGGACACCTTATTGTGACCTTTCAGTACTTAAAGGGGGCTTATAAGAAACATAGGGACAGACTTTTTAGCAGGGCCTGTTGTGATAAGACAAGGGGTAATGGCTTTAAGATAAAAGAGGATAGATTTAGACTAGATATAAGGAAGAATTTTTTTTTTTTTTTCTTTTTGTTTTATAACGAGGATGGTGAAACACTGGAACTGGTTGCCCTGAGAGGTGTTAGATTCCCCATCCCTGGAAACATTCAAGGTCCAGTTAGACAGGGCTCTGAGCAACCTGTTCTAGTTGAAGATCTCTCTGCTTATTGCTGGAGGTTGGACTGGATGACATTTGAAGGTCCCTCCCAACCCAAACTATTCTATGATTCTATGACTTTCCCCACTGTTCTGTTTCCCTTTTTCTGTCTTGATAGTAAAAGTCAAGAAACCTGATATTGCATCCTCCTTCTATGTAGTTGTCAGTTCTTTTCACAGTTGTGTCCTTAATCTCCTCTCTATGCTTCCCCAAACTCAACTTAGACTTTTTTCCAAACACATTTTTTTTTTCACTCTGCAGATCCTCAAGTCATGCTTCCTGTCTCTGGTGAACCCTACAGGCTATGCAATTATAAACTCTGTGCTCAGTAAAAACTTTATAAATATTTATACAAGTTTAAAGCAGATAACTTAAAATTTGTTGTTTATATACTTAAAAAAATCTCTTTCTGTCTTTACGTGCACGCTAATTCCATTCCCTCATGACTTTCAAATTCTTAGTATAAGCAGTATCAGCTGGAACCTAAAGCAACACTTCCTGAACTAAAAGGAAAATTTTAAAAAGTCTCTTTTTTACCCTATGTTATAGATTTCAATTTTAATCTTGCAGTCTTTTGTACCTCTTTATCTCATTTTAAACACATATTAAGGTTTCTTTCTGTTTTCAGAAAGAGAAGAGAAGAGAAAAAGGGAGAGAGACTTATGGGTAGGAAAAGAAACTAAAACTACTTTTATGAAATATGAAACTGGAATTATTAACAATAAAAAGAAAATATAATATTTATAAGAAAATAATGAAATATATACTATATGTACAAAACCAGTATTGAGCTCCCAGGTTGACAATCACATCACTGGCAGGCACTGTGAAAGTCACAGACTGGACTCAGCAACAGATCGAAACTGGATTTGGGAAATCATGGATTGGGATCAAAGGCAGACGAACAGACAGAGTCCTCCTTGAAGAAACAGAGTAACCCCTTTGATCCCTCAGCTTTTGTACTGAGGGTGATACAGATGGAATGGAATACCCTGTTGGCCAGTTTTGGCTCACTTGCCCTGTCCGCTTTTCCCCACAGATGTGACGTCTTTACACTTTTCCATTTCATGCCCTCCAACATGGCACAAAACAAAGTTAGCTGGCCTTGGTTGATATGGGAATGAGCATAAGCAAGAGTGCCTCTGCATACTATTCCTTGGTGTTAACTATAAACATCAGATCTTATCACTGCTGGAAGCAGACACTGCCTGGAAAACATACCGTTAATTTCAGAGACTGCAGTCTGTTAGAAGAAACTTAACTGAAAAGTAAAGTTACTGAAAAGAAAATTAGTTTTGTTCTACTTCAAACCAGGATAGATGTACTAGGATAAAAGAAAATGTCTTTAAAACCATACAACTCCTTCTGATATCTAATAATACATAACACCAAAACTCAAAGGAAAAAACAAACCATCAACAAACAACAAAATCTGCAATAAAGAATGTTATAGACAATTTCAAAGTCTGTTTCTTCACAAAGAAGTTCAAAGGATAAGGGCTTCTAGGAAGCTTTTGCAGTGCTGCCTGTAGTTTAATTTCTGCTGCTGTAAAATAATAGGATAAATGCATATGAAAATAGTGAAGGTATTTAGGAAGCATCTGAAAGTGAGGTATAGTTATTATTACATAAAATGTCTACATATTACACTGAATCACTCTAATGTAACAATTTAAATGTGGAAATAACATCAGATCCAAACATAATTTAAAAACCATGTCCAAACAGTTTGCTACTTCTACCTCCAGCTAAAATCTCCTCTTTGTGATAAACATTTGTTTGCTTATGCTAAGAATAAACTTGCATTTGGAATCCAGACTAAAGGGGCAAAAATCTGTTAAACTTTAAAAAAAAAAATAAAAAATTTTGGACTGACTATTGGGAAAATTATGAATTCATAAAATTATTATTATTCATAGTACTTAACACATACATTACAAAGAGAATTGTCACACTGATATACACTTTATTTTTGTTCCAGTTGGGAATTAACTCAGTGAAATTAAGAATTGTACTTAGGTAATATTGAATTAATTTGGATATACATACTAAGAAATAATTTATGCCTTTGAAAGCAAATTTGGAGTGGTCAGGAAGCAATTAAGACAGGCAAGCTGAAGAGTAGACCACAGCAGAACTACGGAGACTTGCATTAATAAACAAAAAAAGAAAAGCTTTTCCAGGAATTAAGAGTATCTATGAGCAAGAAGGAAATCAATGGAAAGATTGTAGTTTCTTCTTTGAAGTTCATCTTTTTTTTTTTTTTGTAATTTTATTTTTTTTTTTTTTTTTTTTTTTTTTTTTTCAAATCCAAATTTCTAGAAGAACTTGCAAAGAATGCAGATGCAGTCAGCTATGATGGGATCTCTGACATTTCTTGAAGAGTTCCCAACTACCCAACTTGCATATTACTTTCCAGTATTCTCTGTCGTTGTATTCCTTTGCATAGTGTACTGGTTTGGGCTGGAATAGAGTTAGTTTTCTTCATAGTAGGTTGTATGGTGCTGTGATTTGTTTTTGTGCTGAAAACAGTGTTGATAATACAGGGATGTTTTCATTATTGCTGAGCAGTGCTTACACAGAGTTAAGGCCCCTTCTGCTCCTCACATTGCCCCAGCAGTGAGTAGGCCAGGGGTGGGCAAAAGGTTGGGAGGGGACACAGCTGGGACAGCTGAACACAACTGACCAAAGTGATACCTCATACCGTATGACATCATGCTCAGCAATAAAAGTTAGGGCGGAGGAAGAAAGAGGAAGGGAGGATGTTTGGCTTTGCAGAGTTTGTTTTCCCAAGTAAACATTACAAATGATGGAGCCCTGCTTCCCTGGAGATGGCTGAGCACCTGCCTGCAGATGGGAAGTGGTGAATGAATTCCTTATTTGGCTTGCTTGAGTGTGCAACTTTTTCTTTCCCCATTAAACTATCTTTATCTCAACCCACAAGTTTTCTTTTTACCCTTCTGATTCTCTCTTCCATCACACTCTGGGGAGAGTGAGTGAGTGGCTGTGTGAGGCTTAGCTACCTACCAGAGATAAATCACAACACAAAGAAAAAGAAAAATAGAAGACAATGTGTTAGCTAGTTTTGGAGTTCTAGAGATCTATAAAGTATTTTCAATTTTTAAGTAACATAACAACATAACTGAAAGGGTCAGAGTGTGAAAGTAAAAAGGAGAGGAGGAAGGGGGAAAAAAGCAGGAAAGTAAAAAGAAAAATTGCTCAATAAATATGTTATTAGTAGTGTAAAGTAATTCATAAATAATTGAATGAGAAAATACAAAGTGCACAGAAAAGGAACAACACCTATAAGAAAAAAAGGTGCTTAGGTCTTTAAGACTTGGTTATAACTGTGAGGAGAGAACACTTGAAAAAAAAAAATGTATCTGCCTGCCCTATCCCTGAAATCTTAGAAGTGCAGTTCATTTTTTTCTCCCTTATCCTTTAGTTCCAGAATAGTTATTTGTGTTTTTGTATTGATTCAAGCTGCTTGTATCTGCCCCTTTTTTCTTGTGAAGGACTAAGCAAGCAGTTAGCATTCTTGAACTTTTGGGCCAACATCTATTTTATTCCAAAAGATCAAAGAAGAAATTCTGACAATCCAGCATATATCATGAAATTTTACTAAATGTAATCAGATTAATTTCATTATTTGCAGCATACCTTTAGAAGTCGCTATAGTAGATATCTCAAAGTATCACAGAATCATGGAATTTCAGAGTTGGAAGGGACCTCTAGAGATCATCTAGTCCAACTCCCCTGCTAAAGCAGGTTTGCCTAGAGCACATCGCTCAGGACTGCATCCAGGCGGGTCTTGAAAGTCACCAGAGAAGGGGACTCCACAACCTCCCTGGGCAGCCGGTTCCAGTGCTCTGTCACCCTCAAAATAAATAAGTTTCTTCTCATATTTGCTCGGAACTTCCTATGTTCCAGCTTGTGCCCATTACCGCTTGTCCTGTTACTGGGAACCACTGAAAACAGCCTGGCTCCATCCTCCTTAAACACGCCCTTTAGATACTTGTAAACATTAATCAGGTCTCCCCTCAGCCTTCTCTTCCCCAGGCTAAAGAGTCCCAGCTCCTTCAGCCTTTCCTCATAAGGGAGATGCTCCAATCCCTCAGTCATATTTATTGCCCTGTGCTGAACTTTCTCCAGTAGTTCCCTGTCCCTCTTGAACTGGGGAGCCCAAAACTGGACACAGTATTCCAGTTGTGGCCTCACCAGTGCAGAGTAGAGGGGGAGAATGACCTCTCTTGACCTGCTGGCCACGGTATTCCCTATGCAGCCCAGAATTACATTGGTCTTCTTGGTGACAAGGGCACATTGCTGGCTAATGGATAATTTACTGTCTACCAAGACCCCCAGGTCCTTTTCTTCAGAACTGCTTTCCAGCAGGTCCACCGCTAACCTATACTGGTGCATGACATAAGTAGAACAAGAAAAGAATATCAGCAAAGGCAAATAACAGCAGATGCTCAAGAATAATGTGAATTGAAACAGTTATCCAATTAGCATTTCATCATAATGTAAATTATGTGCTTATGAGGAAATATGTAAGTTATTTAATTTAATTTTACAGTCTTTTTTTTTAAATAGCCTTCACTTGTATTGTGCATCCTTGAATAAAGTGAATGAATACTTGACATCTATTTCTATAGTAAACAGGTTGCAAACATGCGTCTTTTTCATACACATTCTCTAAGCAAGAAATCAGAAAACAGAAAATAACTAGTATCTGAAATTATACACTTAAGAATTATTAACTTAAATATTAACTAAAAGCTAAAATGTAAATTACCTCAGATGACAGAATACAGCCATAAACCATTTTACATCTGATATATATTAATTTACCCACCCAGTTCATAGGGAAGTTCCACATTATCACTGGTGAGCCATACACACAAAAAGTTTGGGCTTTGAAGAAACTCTGAAATTTCACACTGAGGAGAATGTGAGTTGGATGATCTGCATCTGTAACAATTGATGACAGAAATTTCAGCTATTAAAGCTTTCTCTTTCTGTCTTTGAAAATAAAACTAGACTTTTCTCTAGTTCTCTGTTTCACTTCATTCTGTGGTCACTGAAAGGCAGACATGATTTCTAATTTTAGGATCTATATACACAGAACATTTTATTATTCTGCTATCCAGATTCGTACACTCTCTACTTATCTAGTTTCAGTACAGTCAGATTTTATTGACAAACAAGGGTTTGGGTTTTTTTTGGGGGGGGTCCATTTTATCACCACAGGTGAACATCAACAGCGTTTATTCATCCACACTTGCCCTACTGTCTACCTCCTGCAGGGCTGTGCCTACTGAAAAACAGAGTGCTTCTGCAGGTGGGGAGAAACCCTTCTAGGAACAAGTCCGCTGGGAACAACAGAAGGATGTAGGATTACACACAGTGGTAATGCTAGTTCACTTGGGAACATGAACTACACAGACTATCAGCATAGTCACCTACTGACACCAGGATCACAATGTGATGACCTCATCTGTCCTGAAAGAACAACACTATTAGTAGCCATGGTGACTAATCCAATCTTAGTCCCACTGAGTATAAACACAGTCTGTTCTGAGAACCAACTCTCCAATGATAATTGACCACCCATTTGATAAAAAGATACATCACAGATTGCCCTTTAGCGAGCTATAAGTTTCTGATTCTTTTTATGTCTCTAATTTGGAACAAAAACTGTTTTTAAGATAGTGGTTTTAAAATAAAGGGTATTGACCTTTAAATTCTGGGCTCAATAACTGCTAAATTGTCGGTAATTGTTAATTTGGCTGCCACTTAACGAGAACAACTCTGCAAGACGTCCCATTTCATGTAGTGCATTTCTTTTGATATGTTGCTTGTGAACTTTTTCTGTGTGAGATTTATTTACTGAAGCTAGGTTAGATACCTGTCCTAAATAAAAAACACCCATTCTATCTATCTAATTTCAAATTTTTAATATGTGCAAAATCTCAATGCTAAATTTTTCAAATTCAGTTTTGATTACAAAAAGAAAAAAAAAAAAACCAGTCATTTAGTAACTTAGTAATAGAGCTGGCTGATTATTGAAAAATAAAATAATGTTTAACTGTTTATTTGAATAAAGACAAAATTTCATTGGAAATACTCAAAGGCTATGACTGTAATTTTTCTAAGTCAGAATGCAGAAAGATTTGTTTCCTGAAATGGTTACAGAATGAAAACAATTCCAAATGCTTGCAGAAATTTGCATTCATTCCAAAAGCAGTTGTATGGCCATGGATACTGTTTCTTTCTTTGTGAGAATATTCTTATATGCTTGAAGAAAGAAAAGAAAAAAAAGTGTATCTTAGGGAACTGATGGCAACCTCTAAATACCAAATAAGTCTTTTGGAGCATATGGTGGGGGCTGTTAATAACCATGGTAAGTAGTGCAATGACCAGTCCATAGGTTGACAAATTTCTGATAAAACATTCCTCAATAATTTTTTAAAAGTTTTAAAATCTAACATGGAAAATTAGAAAATTAGAAAATTGGTGAAAAGCTGGGTTGCTGAAAATATATTTTCACAGAATAAGTTGTTGAGATTGGAAGGGACCTTGTTTAACATCTCTGCTTAGAGCAGGGCCAACTGAAGAAGCTTGCTTAGGGCCATTTCAAGTCAAATTTTGAGTGTCTTGAAGGATAGAGACCTACAGCTTCTTTTGACAACCTGTTCCACTGTTTGATCACCCTTAGAGTAAGTGTTCTCTTATGTTTAGGTAGAATTTTCTGTATTTCGTTGTGTGCTCATTGCTCTTGTCCTGTCATGGCATATCGTTGAGAAAAATCAAGGTCTGTCTTCTTTTCTCAACTCATCGGTTATTTATTTAACCACATTGATAACACGTCCCCTCCCTAAGCCTCTTCTTTTCCAAGCTAAATCATTCCAGCTTTCTCACCATCTCTTCATATGGCTGATGCTCCAGTCCCTCAGTCATCTTTGTGGCCCAGTGCTGGATCTGCTCTAGTAAGTCAGTACTTTTCCCGCACTGGCAAGCCCAGATCTGGACACAGTACTGCAAATGTGGCCTCACCAGTGCTACGGAAAGGGGAAGTCTCACCTTTCTTCACTTCCTGGTGAAGCTCTTCCTAATGCAGCCCAGGATGCTGTTGCTCATCTTTGTGGCACAGGAATATTGCAGACTCATGGTCCACTTAGTCATCCAGGACTCCCTGATCCTTCTAGGCCAAGCTGCTTTCCAGCCAGTAAGCACACAGCGTGTCCTGGTAGATGACATTTTTCCTCCCCAAGGTCAGGACTTTACATTTCTCTTTGCTGAACTTCATGAGGTTCCTGTTGGCCTATACCACTGGTACAGAAGACTGTAAGAAGGCTAATGTCACCCCCCTCTACAAGAAGGACTTAAAGGAGGATCCAGAAAATTATAGGCCCATCAGTCTTACTTCACAGAATCACAGAATAATAGGGGTTGGAAGGAGGATGGAGATCATCTAGTCCAACCCCCCTGCCAGAGCAGGTTCAACTAAAGCAGGTTGCAGACCCTGGGAAAGTTATGGAATGAATCCTCCTGGGGGCTATTACAACTCAAATGAAGCACGTGACTGGGAAAAGCCAGCACAGATACACTAAGGGCAAATCATGCTTGACAAACCTGATTGCCTTCCACAACAAAGTAATCTGCTCAGTCTATGTGGGGAGAACAGTGGACACTGTTTACTTTGTGTGAACAGGTTTATCAGGTAGAACAGTGTCTGCCTGGATTTCTTCAAGGGTTTTGATACAGTTTCCCACAACCTTCTCCTAGAGAAAATGGTGCATTACAGTCTAGACAAGTGGTATGTGCAAGTGGGTGCGGAACTGGCTGACAAGCCACACCCAGAGGGTAGTGGTGAATAGCTCCTTTTCAAATTGTCAACCTGTCACAAATGGGGTCCCCCAGGGATTGGTATTGGGCTCAATGCTGTTTATTGTCTTCATAAGTGATCTGGATGATGGAATCAAGTGTACTCTGATAAAGTGNACTGGGAAAAGCCAGCACAGATACACTAAGGGCAAATCATGCTTGACAAACCTGATTGCCTTCCACAACAAAGTAATCTGCTCAGTCTATGTGGGGAGAACAGTGGACACTGTTTACTTTGTGTGAACAGGTTTATCAGGTAGAACAGTGTCTGCCTGGATTTCTTCAAGGGTTTTGATACAGTTTCCCACAACCTTCTCCTAGAGAAAATGGTGCATTACAGTCTAGACAAGTGGTATGTGCAAGTGGGTGCGGAACTGGCTGACAAGCCACACCCAGAGGGTAGTGGTGAATAGCTCCTTTTCAAATTGTCAACCTGTCACAAATGGGGTCCCCCAGGGATTGGTATTGGGCTCAATGCTGTTTATTGTCTTCATAAGTGATCTGGATGATGGAATCAAGTGTACTCTGATAAAGTGTGCTGATGGTACAAAACTGAGTGGGGAAGTGAACACTTTGGAAGGGAGGGCAACCCTGCAGGAAGACCTGGATAGGCTGGAAGAGTGGGCTAACAAGAACCGTATGAAGTTGAATAAGGACATGTGTAAGGTCTTGCATGTGGGAAAACATAATCCAGGAGTGCAGCACAACCTGGGATCTACCCATCTGGGGAGCAGCTCTGTGAAGGCACCAGAGAGTCCTGGTGGACAACAAGCTCAATATGACTGAACAGTGTGCTGTAGCAGCAAAGAAAGCCAACAGGATGCTGTGTTGCACCAACAAGGGCAGCACCATGAGAGATAAAGAAGTCATTGTCCCACTCTACTCAGCACTTTTCAGGCCACACCTGGAATACTGTGTCCAGTTTTAGCCCCCGCTAAACAAAGGGTCCAGAGGGTCCAGAGAAGGGCCACAAAGATGAACAAAGGACTGGGAAGGCTGCCGTATGAGGAAAGGCTGAGAGAATTGGGTTTGTTCAGCTTCAAGAAAAGATGGCTTAGGGGAGACCTTATGACCACGCTCCAGTATTTAAAAGGTGGCTACAAAGAAGATGGAGACTCCCTTTTTACAAGGAGTCACATTGAAAAGATGAGGAGTAACGGGTACAAGTTACTCCAGGGGAGATTCTAATTGGACACAAGAGGAAAATTTTTCACAGTGAGAACAATCAGCCATTGGAATAATCTCTCCAGGGAAGTAGTGGATTCCCTGTCATTGGACACTTTTAAGATTCAGATGGACAGAGTGCTGGGCCAATCTTATCTAGACTGTGCTTTTGTCAAGAAAGGTTGTACTGCTGATCCTTGAGGTCCCTTTCAGCCTTGTATTCTATGATTCTATGATGATTCTGTGATTCTAATGTCCACTCTAAATCTCTTGTAGCACAGCTTTGAAACATTCCTGTATCTCTTATCACTGGATACCAGGGTGTCACGGTTCAACCCCAGCTGGCAACTAAGCACCATGCAGCCACTTGTTTAACACTCCTCCCAGTGGGATGGGAAGCAAAGAAAGAGCGAATAATGATAATGATGATGATGATGGTAATAATAACGGAATATACAAAAAAAGTGATGCACAATGCAATTACTCACAACCCACTGATCAATGCCCAGACTGTCCCTAAGCAGCAATCATGTCCCCACCCCCTGCCAGCTCCCCCCTGTTTATAGACTGAGCATGATGTCATATGGTATGGAATATCCCTTTGGCCAGTTTGGATCAGCTGTCCTGGCTATGCTCCCTCACAGCTTCTTGTGCACCTCATCACTGGCAGAACACGGGAAGCTGAAAAGTCCTTGACTTAAAGTACTACATTGCAACAACCAAAACGTCAGTGTGTTATCAACATTATTCTCATACTAAATCCAAAACACACTTTATATCAGCTAGTAGGAAGCAAATGAACTCTATCCCAGCCAAAACCAGGACACAAGGAGAACAGATCAGCACCTTCCTCTCCACATCCCTCCTCAGGAAGCTGTAGAGAGCAAAGAGGTGGCTCCTCAACCTCCTTTTCTCCAAACTAGACAAACCCAAAGTCCTTAGCCGCTCCTCATAGAACATTCCTTCTAGCCCTTTCACCAACTTTGTTACCCCCTCTGTACACATTCAAGGACCTAAATTCTTCATAAATTTTTGGGTCCCAGAACTGCACACAGTGTATATTGGGGACAAACATTTTACAAAAGTATCACCTGTTGTGATAGAATTAGAGAATCAGAGAATCAGAGAATAGTTTGGGTCAGAAGGGACCTTTAAAGATCAGCTAGTCCAACGACTCTGCAATAAGCAGGGCCATCTTCAACTATGTCAGGTTGCTCAGACCCCTGTGCAATTTGGCCCTGAATGCGTCCAGGGATGGGGCATCTACCACCTCTCAGCACAACCAGTTCCAGTGTTTCACCACCCTCATTGTAAAAAATTTCTTTCTTATATCTAGTCTCATTCTACTCTCTTTTAGTTTAAAACCATTGTCCCTTGTCCTGTTGCAATGGGCCCTACAAAAATGTCTGTCCCCATCTTTCTTATAAACCTGCTTTAAGTAATGAAAGGCCACAAGGAGACCTCCCTGGAACCTTCTCTTCTCCAAGCTGCACAATCCCAACTCTCTCAGCCTGTCCTCATAAGAGAGGTGCTCCATCCCTCTGATCATTTTTGTGGTCCTCCTCTGGACCCACTCTGACAGGTCCGTGTCCTTCCTGTGCTGAGGACTCCAGAACTGGACCAGTACTCCAGGTGGGATCTCACCAGAGTAAAATAGAGGGGCAGAATCACTTCCCTGGACTTGCTTGCCATGTTTCTTTTGATGCAGCCTATGATATGGTTAACCTTCTGGTCTGCAAGCGCATACAATCAGGTTCGTGTCCGGCTTTTCATCTACCAGTAGCCCCAGGTCCTTCTTGGCAGGGCTGCTCTCAATCCCGTGATCCCCCAGCCTGTATTGATACTGTGGGTTTACCTGACCCAGTTGCAGTTCCTTGCACTTGGCCTTTTTGAACCTCATGAGGTTCATACAGGCTCACTTCCCAGGCTTGTGCAGGTCCCTCTGGATGGAATCCCGACCCTCAGACATGTCAACCACACCACTCATCTTGGTGTCATCTGCAAACTTTCTAAGGACTAGCAAGTCATTCCCACTATCTATGTCATTGATGAAGATATTAAACAGTACTGGTCTCAATACAGGCCCCTGAGGGACACCACTTGTCACGGATCTCCATCTAGATATTGTGCCATTGACCACTACCCTCTGCATGTGACCATCCAATCAGTTCCTTACCCACTGAATAGTCCACCCATAAAATCCATCTCTCTCCAATTTAGAGAGAAGGATGTTGTAGGGGAACGTGTCAAAGGCCTTACAGAAATCCAGATAAGCAACACCTGCAGTTCTTCCCTTGTCCACTGATGTAGTCACTCCATCATAGAAGGCCACTCAGTTGGTCAGGCAGGACTTGCCCTTGGTGAAGTCATGCTGGCTGTCTTGAATCACCTGCCTGTCCTCCATGTGCCTTAGCACAGCTTCTAGGAGTATCTTCCCAGGCACAGAGGTGAGGCTGGTGGGTCGGTAGTTCCTAGGGTCCCCCTTTCTACCCTTTTTAAAAGTGGGTACAATGTTTCCTCTTTTCCAGTCACCGAGGACTTCACCTGTCTTCCAGGACTTTTCACATGAGGGGTGGCTTAGCAACTACATGAGCCAATTCCTTCAGGGCTCTGGGCTGTAACTTCTCAGGTCCCATAGAATCCTGTATATTCAGGTTCCTCAGGTGGTCAGAAACCTGATCTTCTAGTGGGACAGACTTTGCTCCCTCAGTCCCCATCTTGTGATCCATCCAATTGAAAAGTGTGGGGAGAGAGGTTGCTGGTGAAGACTGGGACAAAATGTTATTCAGAACCTCAGCCTTCTCAACCTTTAACCAGTTTTCCAGGCTTGCTTATTGTGGGGAGTACACTTTCTTTGATCTTCCTTTTCTGGCTGATATAACTGTAGAAGCCCTTCTTTCTATTCTTTGTGTCTTTTGCCTTCCTGACCCCATTCCTACACAACCAGACAGCATCCCTATTTTCTTCCCAGGACACTTGTACCTGCTTCTACTGCCTGTGCATCTCTTTCCTGCCCTTTCGTTTTTCCAGCAAGTCTTGACTCAGTCATGCAGGTCTCTTGCCCTCCTTTCCTGATTTCTTACACCTGGGGATCAAGAGCTTTTGCACTCTATGGAAAGTGCTCTTAAAGATCTGCCAGCTCTGATCCACTCCTTTGTGCCTTAGGGCAGTTTCCCAGCAGGTCCTATTGACTAACTGCTTGGACTAACTGCTTGAACTATCTGCTTGAACAGATGGATCTGAGATTCTTCTATAGGGGACTCATCCAGGGCACTTGCTAACTTTGGAAATCAAGACAGCATTTATTCACTGGGAAAATGGAAGGTTAAAATGTTTATTATGATGGAGAGGCTAAATCAGAGGTAAGGAGTAGCAGAGACATAACAGAGACCTATGGCTGTTATCAGGATTTCCTTATTTTCTTGTTTATCTCCCAGAGTTACTATCAAATACAGATTCATCACTATATGGACAAGTTTTGTAAGGTGATATCAGATATATCTTTTCATTTCTTTAGCAGGGTTATGGGTGAAATTAATCTGCTGTAACCTGAGTGTCTGCACATTAGATGGTTAAGCCTGCTTAGGTCACTTTAAGCTTGCCTTATTTTTAATATAGAGAAATAAGTACCTCCCCTAGGTGAGTATTTTGTGAGAAGGTGACATAAATTAGATGAACCAATCTCTGGAAGTGTCTGTTTTTTACCTTTAACTGTAAAGGCAGGCTAGCATGTTTAATCAGGGTTAGACATGTATGTTTCTTACATCTAAGACTGAGCTGAATCCTACACTTAATTGCTTAAGATGGATATGCTCAGGACTTGATCTGGTATGATTTTCTTCACTTCCAAATATTCTTATCCTAATTTTACTCTAAACACTCAGGGTAGGATTTGCCTCACCCGCCTGCCTCTTTCTCTAGAGGAATATTAATATATGTGAGCTAGTTGTCTTAATTAGTATTTTACAATAAGCATCTAATCAGTGCAGTTAATAGAGTTTGATATCTATATGAGGTTGTTGTGGTTTAGTACCCAGTATTTATTTCCAAATGATTAAAGGGTTCCCCTCATAACTACCTCAGCTGCAGATGTCTGTCCTTAAGATTTCTAAAATCAGACAGTCAAACCTGAGTGTTCTGCTTTCAAAACCAAGACATTTTCAGCATGTGCAACTGTAAGAAAACTGCAAATTAGACAGGGGAGATGCTATTCTCACTTCATTTCAGCCATATACAAGTTAGGCATCTAGAATAATCCATCTAGCAAAATTGCCTCTATTATCATAGAGAGAAAATAGGTATACCCCACGTGGGAAAAAACCTCACAACTACTTTACACTTTTTAGACAGTGAGATTTAAGTGAGACAAGTAAAACAGGTAAAGAATACTGTAAGTAAGCATACTGGTCAATTTGCATTTTTTTTTTTTTTTTTTTTTTTTTTTTTTTTTTTTTTTTTGTGCTCCCTGCCCCCAATTAAGAGGCAAAAACATGCATGGAAGTTCTGATTTGTGCTTACTGTTATCTTGGGAAATGCTTTCATCTACAATGATTGTTTATCTCTATAAAATAGGAATATGGTGCTTTTCTCTTTTGGAAGCCAACTATAAAGAGTAGTTGCTATGTTTATGATGCCATAATTAGTGGAGCATAAAAGGTATTTGGCTGATAAAAGACAATTTGGCTGAAGTATATTAAAAAAAAAGGTCTTTCCACCTAGCAACAAGCATCTAGTTGACAGTCACAGAGCAGGAATATGATTATCTGGGCTTCCTCCTTAATAAGGAGAAAGAGATAGTCCTCTTCAGGTGTTGATATATCTAAGACTGCATTGCTTTTTAGTCTCTTTTTTTCACTTTCAACTAACTACAGAGTGAGTTCATGATGAACAGGATCCTAAATTATGTGTTTTGAATAAGTGGCTAGAATTAAGGAGGATGAAACAAGGTCAGAGAGCAAGGTCTAAGGAATGGAATTTGTGGTTGCAAGTATGTGACTCCAAAGGAGCAATTACGTTTCTCCAGTAAATATATTTATCATGGAAGTTTATGACAAAGAGCAATCAAGATGTGACCTAGCAATGGAATTCTCATACTAAAATAGTCCGATGCTTTCATTTATGAGAGACATTTCTGAAGACAGTTAATTACATTTTCACCTTTTTAGCATCAGGACTTTTGAGGAAAATGGTGTATATATATTAGTATGCGCATATGTCTGTGTCTATACATGTAGATCATAAATCTGGATACACATTCTTTTGAGCTGTTTTTTATATTCAAACAGAAAGAGTATAAGAACATCCTGCAGACAAAGCTAGGTGATGTAAGATAACCTGTCAGTAAGATGCAAAGTAATGATGGATGACTATTTTCCTCGGGACTATCTTCCTTCAATCTGTTTCAATTATAGAAATATTATTTTTTTCCATTTTTTTTCACACTATCTCGCACAGTTTTACTGCCATGATAGAAGCAGGTGAAAGATCCTGTCTTCTGAATCTGCACAATAGTTACACTAGATCAGCAAAAGGTCTTACTCACCAAGTAAGCTTCAAATATCCCTCAGATATGACAAGTATGTAGACTCAGCAAATACACTTCAAAGAAAAAGTAGATGTTTAAAAAGGAAAGAGTGAGCATAGAATCTTTTACAAATGCTTTTGAAGGCAACTCAGAATGTCACACAGCGTGAATTCAAGCAGTTTAAGTAGGTTAGCATAAAATTTAGGATGTAAACTAATTATTTAAAAACCACTGATTTTTTAAATTTTTTTTTGTTTGTTTGTTTTATTTGTTTTGGAATGAGAGTGGTTTAGAATATTTACTGTTGAATACATGAAAACTTACATAACAGACACTTGATTTAGGTTACACATTTAAACTAGAAATTTGATACCACAGGCACCAGTACTTATTTAGTCTGACATGAGCATTAGTGCTGGAGCTCTTCCACTTTATACAAATAATAAAAAATTGGCTTTAGATGGGGCTGTAATGCAGCCATTCCCCTGTTGCTGTCTGTATTAATATTCTGCCCACCAGACCAAAAAGAAACATCCTCTGAACAGAGTATGGGAGTATTTCTGAAGTAAAATTGAATCAGCTGCATGGTGAGAAAAGAAGTCACTGTTCTTTGAACTGTGTAGTTTGTCTAGAATCCCCATTTAATTTTTTTCTTCTTCAGACAGATTAGCTGGTAAATTTGTCTTACAAAAAAAAAGAAATAAAGAATCATCTTCTGGGAAGGGACTGAATAACCCACAAATCTTCAAATTCTAACTCCAGCATAAGTAGCATAAGTCTAACTCTACTGTTCATGGCTAAATATTAATACAAGTAAAGTACAGGGACCATTACTGCACCACATAAGTTCTCTGAAGGCCAGACTTTTCTTTTTTTCTTTTTTCTTTTTTTTTTTTTTTTAATATTATTATGCTGCTCTTGTGCTCAGTCTAATTGTCACTAGTCCATCTGATAAGTCACTTAGTGTACCTATGTTGATTTGTATGTAGCTGCTTAATCTATAAGTAGCATTTGATCTTGTGGACTGGGCCGTATCCCTCAATGTGTGTATTCCTTACAATTGCCATAAGCTTTTTGTGAAAATAAGAGTTATTGGAATTGTATAGGGTAGAACTAAAATTCAATTAATTCTTTTTAACTCTGTGGTCCAAATCAGGAAGTAACTAAACTAAGTAATCTAAATTATTATTCATTTACTTAGAATATATGAACAAAATATTATTGTCTCAAAATAGATATATTCATTTTATTAATTGGAATAAAGGCATGTTAAAATTAATTTTCATTCTTAAAATCAAAATTAAGAATAGCTCTGCAGTGTTAAAGTTCTGATATAAAATACTTATCCTTAAATTAAGTAATTATGTGGTAAAGTAATACAATCTTCACATCTATTAGTGGGAAATTACAGCATGATAACACCATTTAGATTAATATTTCTCACTTTTTCCTCATATTTTTTACAGTCTATATATAAGCAAGGTGTGAGACATTCACTCTCTATTAAGATCTTTGAAAATCTGAAGATTGTTCAAAGTTTCTTAATGTTGAAATTGTGCTTCAGAAATAAGTGATCTCTTATGCAGATGTTCTATACTGTTCTCAAATAAAACCATATGCTCAACAACTAAAAAAAAAAATTAAATTATTCATTCCATAGTTAGTTACAACAACCATCAGGCCCTGTAAATCAAGGTGATACAAATTATTCTTTCAGCTCTGTAAACTAAAAAGACAAAATGAGTTTTAATTCCTCAATGACAAATATATCACACAAAGAAATCTTTCCATCCAAAGTGACAATTACAGAATTATCACCATAGACAGTTTGTTTCACTTTATTTTTCATGGATGATCAAATGTTTACAGTACATTAATAAATTAAACAAGTAAGAAGATTTAAAAAAAAAAAAAAAAGGTTTGAGAAAATACATGCAGAATGGTTTGTATCATATAAAAAAAGCTCAATAGGGATAGTCTAAAGGGTTTGATAAAATAATCCAAGATAGCTGAATACAGAAAAGCCCTGCTGACTTATGAACAACAGACACTCATAAAATTCAAAAGATCGGTGCTTATTTTTGCAATGGTCCTTACAAACTCATCTTTAACTCTACAACAAGCTTTCATAGTTTCTGTTTATAGAACTTGATAAAATAATTGTTATAAACAATTTATGTACTCATTAATATATAGTTTTATTTTGAATGGGGAAGGGAAAAAAAAATATTTCATTGCTTCACTAAATTGAATATATAGAAACTATATGGCTATGTCCTATGAAGCTTTTACTTGTTTTGTTTTCAGATGGCCACAGGATCACAGTGCATGAAGGTTCAGCCTTGATAAAATAGTTGTAAACTGTTGTCTCCACTGTTGCATAAAACAGGGCTTTGCTAGTTCATTTTTAACAACATAGGATTAAGGAAAAAAAAAAAAAAAAAAAAAAAAAAAAAAAAAAAAAAAAAAGATTATTCTTTGCTTTCAGGGTACCATTTTATGTAACATAATGTGCTCATTTTTATGGAATCATATGCCTGACAAGCCTCATTCATATGAACTGACAAATAAATTTCTTCTCTGCTGCCATTTAGCCATTTTGGACTGTGACTCAGAGAACAGTCTCCAGGGAGTCAGCAAATTTCCCCTAAAGCAATCCCTGTGCTTCTAGGAGCATCTAAATGACATCTGATGCTGTCTTCTACAGAAAAGGCAGCAGAGAACTGTTTTTACTGTTTTCTCGCCCCTTATTTCTCTTCTGTTGGCTTCTTGCATCTATCGTACCTGTATAATCATGACAGCAGTGGAAGAAGAGAAAACCTTATCTACCAAAAAACAGCTTCTGAATTACTTTCTTACTTAGACAACTGTCCTCCCATCTCTTATGTTGAAATTGAAATTTGGATACAACTGTCTTTTTCTCTTCCTGGGTATTAGACTTGGTTGGCCACTGAAAATGTATAAATTCATGACTTGAGCTCAAAGAAACTGCTTTTGTCTTTCCTCCCTGCTTTCAGAATGAGTTTAAGTGGGAATGGTGTTGACATAGGACTGAGACGGTTATTATATAAAGTTCTCAGGAAAATTTTCTCTATGAAGGCTTTGTGTCTTTCTTCTGGACAATGTTCCTAAGTAACATATTAGGAGCAGAAACATTATTTTGTAATGCTTCAAGTCACAGTCACTTAACTTTTTTTTTTTTTTCCTGTATAAGAGAATTCATTCTGATTGTGTTTATGTGAAAGAATATTCAGTCATTCTTAGCTTTTCATTATGATTAGAATTTCACCATATACACGAGGAAAGAGAGGCTAGTGAAGTCTTGCAGTACATATTACTGAGAGCAACCCTTTCTTTTACACTGAGCATGTATGCTTTAGTAAGTGCTTAGTAGATTTGGCATGCCTGTGTATATCAATACACATCAACATTTTTCATGTTTCCCCTAAACCAGGATGCTTAAAGCAAAATAAACATACACACAAATACATTTATATGTATAAATACTAGCGTTAAGGTATGCAGACAGACGACTAGGCCCTGACCTGATAGTTAGCTAACTGAACACGAAAAACATTTGTGTGTGTCTGTGTGCATGTTCTGCTAGTAAACTTCAAGCTGGACTAGCCAGTGGGTAGAAGTAGCCTAGGAAAGATCTGAGTTCTGATTTAGTGAATAAGTTGAGGACCTAGGATCCAGGCACGGGTATTAGGTGAACTTAAAGCTTGTGCTAATATTCAAGAGATCTCTGAATGCAGGTAGGACTGTGAGTTAGGGTGTAAGGGTCTAAATATCAATAAAAACTTCAGTCCTGATCAGCCGGAGGGGAAGAATAGGATTCAGTGCCATCCATATTCATGTGAGTGCTGCTGTCATTAAAGGTACTGGCCCATGTTGGTCTCTGTGTCTGTATACGTGTGTGTGTGTGTGTGTGCACGCCTATGCTTCTGTGTGCACACATATGAGCATGTGTCTTTAGTGAACACCTGTCTACTGGCTGGATCTATTGAAGGAAATGGTAACAGCTACAACTACCAGATTGGGATTCCCTGGGGTGTGAAAGTGCACCAAATTGGGATCTAGCGGACTGGGAAGAAGGAATCTCCAATGCCCTGAGTACCATCAGATTCAGTTTCCTTAACAGTGAGGCTCATGGAGAAATTTAGATTAAGGACTTTGACAATTGTATTCTTGTATCCGTGGTTGGTATTCTGAGCTTTAACATGAAGTACTACTGCTTATACGATACTGAGAATCAAACAAGAACCTCTAATGAGCAGCTTTGATATGCTGTTTGCATTTCCCGCATTTCTCCTGCTGTGTGCTCCAGGCTACTTCTGATGTGAAATTCAGTGTCAGTGTTAAGAAACATATTAGAAATACAAGTGAAATTCAAGCACAAGTCCAGGAGAAAACCGAAACAGTCGAACCTGATTATAATACTTAGGTACCCAGCTGCTGAAACACAGACAGGTAGTTAGTATGAAATATTTTGTTTTCTCTTCAATAAGTGACAATAATTGGTGCTTCAGAATTAAGACCAAAACAGACTAAACAGAAAGTTGTCCTTATCATGCAGTTACATACTGATAGGTAATTACAAATGTTGAGGTCAGAGACATTGCAAATCACTTGTTTAATTCAGGGTTGTAAGAAAGTTCTTCTGATCACAGAGAATCCATGGAACCAAAACCTCTTTTGGTCTTGGATAAATCATAAGCATTGGATAAATGCTTACAATCTTTCCTCTAACTATGAATAGGTGTACTTTTACAATTTTTCTTGCACCCAAGTGCAAAGGAGTTAATGAAACGCCTGTCCCCTTTCAATACTATTGGATCATGAACAAAATAAGCATCCAAAAATACTTATTTCAATGCCTCTCCAACCAAAATGGTATTCAAATCAATTCTAGAAAGTCAACAGCTGTTTTGGAATACAGTGTGATAGAAACATTTGCTATTTCTTCTACTGCAACTAAATATTGTGACTACAGGGACCTAAGGGCCAGGGTGGAGAGGACGGCAAGTGAGACAGTGTAGCATTCCATCCCCAGGGTAAATGGCACAAACTAAGTCTTATCTCCTGTATGTGTACATGAACATATGAAGCATAAGAAAAAGAAGGAGTTAAAAGGCTATACCCAATCATGGAACAACAACATAACTATGGTGAAAGACACGTGGTGGGATAGCTTCAATGATTCAATGGCTGGAGGTATTTAAGCTCTTCAGAAAGCATAAGAAAGAGAGGAGACAAATAAAAGGCTTGTAGTTTACATGAAGGAGCTTGAGTGTATGTTTATATTCTTAAGGGGTGTGTGAGAATTTATGGGTCAGGATCAGAGATTAGGTTAGTGGTGGCAGTGAGATTATGGTGGACCACATTCTGGAGATCACATAGTTATGTGATGTGATAAAAGCTTGTCACCACAACCAGAAGGATCAAGATGGGGACCACTTAAGCAGACTGGGGGGGATGGATAACATGTAAAAGAGCTGGCTAATGTCTTTATGAAGTTGATCTACACCATCTTTGAAAGGTTTGACAATCAGAGAGTTCCCTCATAACTTGAGGAATGCAAATGTCACACCTCTCTTTTCAAGAAGGAAAATGCATGGATTTAAAAGACTAACCACAGTCCCCAGGGACACAATGGAGCAAATCCTTCTGGAAGCCACGTCCAGGCATGTGGAGGACAAGAAGTGATACTGAATACCCAGCATTAATTTGTGAATGTGTATGGCCAACATGATTGGCTTCTGTGGTAGAATGACTGACTTTGTGAACAACAGGAGAGGAACCGTGTTGTTTACTTTGACTCTAGGAAGGCTTTCAATGTATCCTCCCATAGTATTCTTTTAGCGTAATCAGTGAGTTACTGACTAGATGGGTAGAAAGGAATGTTGAATACTGACTTGGACTACTGGGCACAAATATCAGCACCTCAAAGTCCAACCTGCAGCCATCAATGAATGGCATTTCTCAAGGGTTGATACTGGAAACAATATTGCCAAATACTGACAAGGGTGATGGGAAGGAGCTCACATTTAGTGTACCAACGATATGCTGAAGGACAGGAGTATCATGAAAGGAGACATCAAAAAGCTGTAGGAATAGGATGGCAGAAACCTTTTAATAAAAGCAAATGCAAAAAATCAAGGCATATACATGCTGGGTACCTCAAACTTGCCAGAAAGGAGCTTTTCAGAAGAAAGACTTTGGACTCCAGAAAGGCAACAAGTTACATGTGAGTCAAATCTATGCACTTGTGATGATGAAGACTAATCACAGATGGCTGCATTTGTAAGAGTATAACTATAAGGCTGAGCGAAGTGATTATTCTCTATTAGCATTTATGAAACCACATCTGGAGTCTTGTACCCAGTTTTAGGTCCCCAGGACAAGAAAGATAAGTTAATTCAGGAAAGACCCGTCATGATTGTCAGGGGGTTGGCATATATATGGAAAAATTAAGAGAGCTGGGTTTCTGCAGTCTGAAGAAGAAAAGATTTGAGGGAATCTTACTGCTGTCTTCAACTACTGAATGGGAGTTCAGAAAGAACTCAGAGCCAAATTCTTCCCAGTGATGCAAAATGAAGACAATAGGCAACAGGCATAGCTTCCTCCAAGGAAAACTCTGATTAAAGATAAGGAAAAAAAAGTCTTCACAATAAGAGTGGTCAAATACTGAAGCAGGTTGCTGAAAGAGGATGTGGAAACCCCAGCTTTTGAGATATTCAAAACTCAACTGCACAAAACACTGAGCAACCTAATGTAACTTTGAAGTTAGAATTCCTTTAAGCAGGAGGTAAAACTAGATTACCTGCAAAGGTTCCTTCCAACCTAAATTATTCTCTCATTCTCTGTTTATATTAATACTGGGACATCACAGAAAGAAGAATTTTAATATTCATCCAAAACTGACGTAAGAACAGTTATGGCTATGTAGTTTAGTAATTGCATATTAGGGAGAGAAAATAGACTGCACTGTTTCAAGAACGCTTTGAACAATCCTTAGAGCAAGACCTGTTATAGAATCATAGAATTATTAGGGTTGGAAGGGACCTTAATCCAACCCCCCTGCCATGGGCAGGGACACCTCCCACTCGATCAGGTTGCTCAGAGCCCCATCCAGCCTGGCCTTAAAAACTTCCAGGGATGGGCTTCCACCACCTCTCTGGGCAACCTATTCCAGTGTCTCACCACCCTTCCTAACGTCCAATCTGAATCGACCCATCTCTAGTTTTAATCCATTCCCTCCAGTCCTACCATTACCCAACATCCTAAAAAGTCCCTCACCAGCTTTCAATGAGTTATGAGTATTCTAAATGGGTATTCTAACTTAAACTCACTAAAGCTTTGATTATAATTAATCTTTCTGGCCAAAAACTATGGAAACCTTTTCTTCATTGTTCTATTTGAAATACTCAGATATAAATTTATGATCATAGGTAAGACAATTAAGTAGCTCATCTCTAATTTTGTCATATCTTCTGCAAAATAACAATAGAAGTTATCAAAATTCTTACCATTAGGAAGCCACTACTGAAAATGAGAACTCCCAGCACAAAATGCTTTTTGTAAACAGAATGGTAGCAGGTACGTAAATCCACATCTTCCATATTCCACTTGCAAGGACTAAGGACTACGAGAAAATACACAATTTTTTTTTTTTTTTCTTTCTTAGACAATTTTCTTTCACTTTAGGCTTTAGGTGGTCTAAAGCATCTGAAGATGCTTTCTGATGTGTAAAGTGAGAAACTTTCTCTAAGGCAGGTAGAACTTTTACATGAGGTAAGAGTACCTGTGGAGAAACAACAAGGGTTAAGCTGGCTTTATGTCCTATTAATAGGAACCTAGATCTTATTGAACTTAATATTAACGGTGATTAAGATCTTTTTTAGCTTCTCATAGTGGCCTAAATGTACAAACAGGTAAAGAGGAAACTTGGGTTGCGGTCTACCTGTGTGCTGGACTCTTTTTACCAGTAAAGAAGCAGCTAAATTGTTCCTTGTGAGGTGAATTTCTTGGTGAATAAATCTCTTCCCACAACAAGAACAACAAAAAAAGGTCATTTAAAAATAGGAAACCTCTGTTGGAAGACATTAAAAAAGTCTATATATTTGGCTTAATTGTGTCTTAAAAATGACTGAAATAATCCTCCCAAACATCCCTTCCTATTATCCAAGATTATGAATAAAACTTTAGACAAATTTACAGTCTTTTAAAGGCCCAATTCTCAGCTGGTGTAAATTAGCATATATTCACTGAAATGTGTAAACTGACACACATTTGGCATTAGTAGAGCTATGTGGATTTAAGTCAACTAAGAATCTGCCCAGTATTTCACTAAAAACTCTTCAATAGAATTTGTTTAAAATTATATATTACTTTCAGGAAGGATTATGGGAATACAAATGTGTTTCCCTATGGACATAAAGATGGTTGACATTTCCTGTCTCAGAAGATACTTAATAAATTACCTGTTTTCCATAAGACTTTTTTATACATAATTTTAAATGCTAAGCATGTTATCTTTATGTCTACTTACACAACAGACAATAACAGCTATGATTTGAAAACAAAATTATTTTATATGATTGAATGTAATTAGAAAAATAATCTATTTACATTTACTTAGCTCTGTGAAGACTGTTTTTCTGTTAGCATGTTTGGATTGTTGCTTATGCATTTTAAAAACAAATTCTGACTAGATATGTAGCTTTTAATGTTTCTAATGCTCAAGATGCTCTTTGGCTGTCACTGTCAGAAAGTTTAATTTCTTATACTTTCAGTTATACTGTACTATACTGTACTGCTTTTGTTTTTTCTTTTTTCTTTTTTTTTTCTTTTCTTTTCTTTTTNAAAAGTTTAACAGGTTGAACCTACTTCATGTCCGTAAGATATAGCAGCATCCTTTGCAATGACACTGTAAAACATATGGAGAGATATATAGGTATTTTGGAAAATCTATACTCACAGAAGAAGGGCACAATGAATTTTACAGCATTGTTTCACTCTGTAGGGTTTGCTCAAATTGTCTTGCAGATAATCATTATAAGGACCAGAACTGTACTTTTCATCAGCAATATTAGAGAACTCACAGCTTGCTAAGAATATATCCAGATTAAAGACAAAAGAAGCCCTCTTGAATTACATCAATCGAAGTTAGATTCTTATCTTAGTATATTTTTCCCTAGAAATCATGGCTTACATGGACCGTATTATTGATAACAGCATAGAGAAAGCAACTTCATTTCAGTATTTATGTCATTTCACCTTTCTGCACTATAATTTCAACAACATCTTCTGAACAAACAATTTTTTCTTAGAACATTTTAAAAGCACTTTGACAAACAAGAATGAAAATTGTTATGTAAAAGCTTATTTTGTTTTTTTTTATAGAATGTATTCTATGAAGGTCTTCATTTATTGCGCATAACAGATCTGGGAAAACACATATGTTGCTTCTTATTTGATAGCTCTCAGAAAACTTTGAGAAAAAATAATCTGCCAAAAAAGAACTAAAATATGAGTATTTATTTAAAGTTACTTTTGGAAGAGGTTGCAAAATTACAGTAGACCCTTAAACAGGTTAGAAGCAGTGTGGGGGACAAATATATTCTTAGAAGTGAGCAAAATAAATGCAGAGAAATAATTCCCAGAATCTTTCATATTCATATAATCTTTCATATATATTTTATATATTATCTAAATCATATCTCATTTTAATAAATTAATGGATAGTTAGGAAAAATATTTAATCACTTAAGTTTTCAGTTTCCTGATTATGTGTATTGGGTCTGTCTGGGGTGGAGTTAACTTTCTGCATAGCAGCCCTCATAGTGCTGTGCTTTGTATTCATAGCCAGAACAGTGTTGATGACACACCAATGTTTTGGTTACTGCTGAGCACAGCATCAAGGCTTTCTCTCCAACCATCACCCTTCTCCCAAAGGCCAGTACGTGGACAAGATGTTGGGAAGGAACACAGCTGGAACAGCTGACCTAAGCTGACCAAAGGGATATTCCATATCATATGATGTTGTGCTCAGCAATAAAAATTAAAAGAATGGAGGATGGGAATGGAGCATTCATTATTAAGACATTTGTCTTAATAAGCAACCGCTAAGTGTATTGAGGCTCTACTTCCCAGGAAGTGGCTGTACATCATCTGCTGATGGGAAGTAGATAATAAATCTTTTTAGTTTTTTGGTTTTTTTTTTTTTTTTTTTTTTTTTTCCTCCATGCATGGCCTTTGCTTTTGTTTATTAAATTGCTTTTATCTCAACCCGTGCCTTATTTTCTTTCCCTGTCCTGATGAAGAGAGGGAGTGAGAGAGTGGCATGAGGGCCAGCCTAGGTCAACCCACCTGATAAGGTTTTCAGCTTCCAAATATTTGTGACAATTAATATTTTAATGAAAATTATTTCATATTTGAGTTTTCTTCTGGAGTTGAAAGCAGGGAAAAGAAAAACATGACATAAATGCCAGTCATTCTGTTGCATGTAGAGGAAAAATGAGGCAGAAAAATAATGAGATGTTTCAGTACAAAGATCACAAAAGGGATGCTAAAGCTTCTGTTTTCAATTCTAGAAAGATGACTGAGTTTTTGCAGACCTGAAATGAGAGCTCCCTTGCTATAGTCTACGTTCTCTTCTTCGCCTATTAAAATCTGTGAAATACTTCCTAAGTAAAAGAAATACCCATAGCAGTAGTTTAGTCTTCCTTATTTGGTGTCTAAAATTGTTTTCTGAACTTGTGTTATTAAATGTTGAATGGAAACACTATCTGAGCCAATGGCTTTCTATAAAAGATTCTGTAGATCTACTGAAGTTTCTCTGTAGCATTGCCCCACTGCATGCAAAAGCAAACGTAGCAAAATGGATCAAGGTTAGCATTAGTAGTGACATGGTACTTGACTGTTTGTGAGAATCAATTTGTGTAAAAGGAAATATATTTGCAGACATATATTGGTGGACATATTTTGTTAATGAGTGAAGGTATTTTGTAGGTAAAGTAACTGTAGGGATTTCCATAAATGTCATACTACTAGTATTTATGTGGAGAATAAGAGCAAATTTAAATTAAAAAAAAAAAAAAAAAAAAAAAAATTTTCCAATTAAA
>VXBH01009661.1:117698-145792 GCA_013400035.1 Rynchops niger
TTGAAGTGCTGGAGCGTGTCCAGAGGAGAGCTACCAGGCTGGTGAGGGGCCTGGAGACCAGGTCATATGAGGAGAGGCTGAGGGAGCTGGGCATGTTTAGCTTGGAGAAGAGGAGGCTGAGGGGAGACCTCATTGCCCTCTACAGCTGCCTGAAAGGAGGTTGGAGAGAGGTGGGTGTCGGCCTCTTCTCCCAAGTGAATAATGACAGGACCAGAGGAAATGGTCTGAAGTTGCATCAGGGGAGGTTTAGGTCAGATATTAGGAGGAATGACTTTACTGAAAGAGTGGTCAGGCACTGGAACAGCGTGCCCAGGGAGGTGGTTGAGTCACCATCCCTAGAGGTGTTTAAGAAACATCTAGATGTTGCACTTCAGGGCATGCTCTAGTGACAGAGATTGTAGGTTGTTTGGTTGGACTCAATGATTTCAAAGGTCCTTTCCAACCATGAATATTCTTTGATTCTGTTATTGATTCTACTGCATTTTGAGATAAATAAGGAGGAAAACAATTCAGAGCCTTTGGCAAAATCAAAAACATAGAAGGATTGGAAATACTGAAACTTTCATTTTTAATTTAGAAAGCATTTTGTCTAGATTTTTTTTTTTTTTTTTTGTATTGCATTTTCCTGCCAGTATACAGTATAGAAAAGCTTTATGATGGAAGGTTAGGAAGTAGTAATTTCCCACCATTCAAAACTTCTGGTGTCCAGCTTAGAAAGAATATTTTCATGACAGGTACAATATCAGGATTAAAATGAACAAGAGTCTTTCACATCACGCAGAAGAACATGCGTGCTTTAAATTTTAAGCTCTTGAAAGAATACGTGTCCAGAGCTCGGGAAAGTCTCTACCAAATCTGTTTAATAAAAGGATGTCTGTAACCTCACTTTTAAAGGTGGGCTAGAAGTACTTATCTTCAGGGAAAACGTACCTGTAAACTCCAAAATCTCAAGGAAAAACCTGTCAGGAGGCATAGGTAAGACACGTACACTTGAGAAAAAGTGAGATTTGAGTAATTCTAATGTTGTCAGAAATTCTGACTTTCTTGTTTTACCTGTCTGGAGGACATTTGTATCTGTGCCTCATGAGCAGAATCATAGGGGATGAATAACAGCACTGTGCTACTTGTGCTTCAATTTTGGCTGGAGCTGTAGCCAAGCAGCAAGAGCCATTTGGGCCTGCACTGTTGAGGAATGGAGAAGCTGTGAGGAGCAGGGCAGATCCATTGTATGTCACAGTGTTCCTATCAGGAAAGCAGGCTGGCTTGCTCCAAAGTACTTAGAACGTGAACTGCCGTAAAAGGGAATGGACAACCCATGGTCACTGAACTGTGCTGCAGCAGCACACTGTCTAACCTGTCACACCTGGGAGGTGTTAGCAACCAGATTTGGGGTAAGGGCTGGAGATCGTGGTACATGGGTAAGCCAAGATCCAGGGGACCTATTCGTTTGACAGCCATCAGATGATCATTCCAGGCCACTGACAAATGGATTTAAATATGAGGTCTTAGGATCAGGAGTTTCCTATGGGCATCACTATGACTGCTTAGAAAGATACAAATTCACACTTACAGAAAGAAACTTATTTCATTACACATGTCCTTAGTCCATCCTTCAGGTATAGTCTATAGTAACTACAGATCTCTCATATGTGCATTAACAAACAGATTTATATCTGTAATGAGATGCTTAACAGAACTTTAGATATGGCAGGGCTTTTTTTAGAACATGATATCTTCAGAAATTGTATGTTTTATCACACCTTTTTATTTGGGGGGGGGGAGGGGGGCGGAAAATGTGTCCAAGAGGTCCTTATGGGTGCAGTGCTGGCTGGGTAGCTGCCAAGGGGGGTAGTTGGCAGGGGTACTTAAAAGGGAGGGGGAAGTTGTTAAAAGCAAAATCTTGGTATGCAAGTAGTAGGTTATTTCACCATTCTACTAATACTGTTGATGTTAACAGGAGCAGACCAGTCAACAGTGTAGCTGAACTACTGACATTTGTCATCATTTGTCAGCTCTCACATCTCTTTCCGACCAGGGTTGTATTTCCCTTGAATGTCAGGTTTTTGAGATGAGCCCATTTATGATACTTATAAGGCAAACACAGGGGTACAGTGAGGTGGATTTCCCTGAGTAATTACATCTGTCAGCAGTGTCAGTATTTATGATCCAGATTCATTAAGAAGACACAGAAACTACTGGGACTCTGCCTGTAACTTCTGAATGAGTGACTGCTACTGTCAACCACTGAATGCCCAGAGGAAAGGTGGGGATGGTGGCTTTCAGGGGTCCCAGCAAGAGTGCTGGCAGGAAACAGGCAAAGATGTTGGTGTTTCTTCGATGCATGCCTGCAGAACTGTTAGTCGCAAGCAACACAGCCTGTTTGGCTTATGCATGATTGCATTTTGAGTGTTAGATTTATTTCCATACACAACCTTTCAAGGACAGAATGAAAACAGCTATTTATATAGTCACAACTTGTCTCTTTTCTATTACCTGGTTTAACTGAGAGCAGAGGATCTGTAATGTCAGAAGAGCTGTAGTTTCAGGTATGAAATTTCAGTATATTTATAATTTCAATGATAGCAAAAGCAGCCTGTCTAGATAACTATCTCAAAGATGTAATAAGCCAAAATTTTTAGGGATTATAAATATCTGTGGTAATAGTATTCCATTCAGCATTGTTTATCAAACAGCAAATATTATCCTTTCTCTAGTTACTAATTGCCCATCCAAGGCTGATATGAGGGTAATCTCACAGGTACCTGTCAATAGATGTTATAGATTGATGTAGATGTAGTTGTAGATGTAGATGTAGATGTAGATGAAAATACACGTGCAGAAGAAGTTATAGAGAGAGATATATGTACCAAAAAAAGCCAGAAAGCCATATCAAAGAGGGGAGAATACTTGAGGGGATAAGAAGTTTTTTATCTCCAGATCCCTTTTGTCAACTTGTCAACTGATAAAGATTCCAGGAATGGAGGCTAGTTAATAAGAGTTGTGACCATTTGTTTGTCTTTGGCTTTTTTCAATTAAGAATTTCTCAAACGTTTGAGACATGGACAACTATGTCCAACTATGGACACATAGTCACAGTTTGTCCTGCAAAAAATGAGAAACAGAGAAAGGCGTAATTCTTCAAAACATTTTCTGAAGAAAGACATTGTAATTTTTTTCTAGTGTATAATTATGTTATATAATGAGAAAAATTGTTTCTGGAGGCACTGATACAGAAACTTAAGGTTATGACAACAGCAACAGTTGTTAGTTAGCAGGAATATAAGTACAGATACTGTCCTTAATGTCAGCCTGTAGGGGAATTGTGGTTCTACGCCAGACGCAGCAAAAATAACACTGACTGGATCAGCAGAATAGTAATATATTGTCATTCACCCTCAGTGTCAAGTTCTCAGATTTGCAGTGACAGAGTTTCTCTCAAAAGCTGTAGCAGTACCAATATAAATTCTTTAGACTCTGTTTTCTATAATTTAGTAATGCATGGTCTTGGGTTAAAAAAAAAATGTATATTGGATACAGTGGTGTCAGTTGATTTAGAACTGATTACAAAGGAAGTAATTATTTTAGGGCTATGAAGGATGAGAAATCTACCAAGGTTTGAGGTTTGAGAAATTTACCAACGTAAAAACCAATATGAACACGTATCTTCTGAAATCAAAGTAATCTTCTGGGTTTTGTTTATTCAAAACCATATTCCAATAATAATTCCATTAACAAATTTTGGCATTCTAATAGATTATGATCAGTTAAGTTACAACTAATTGTCTGATTCTTTTAAAACAAAAATCTGATCTTTTAATCTGATTCTTTTAAAACAAAAACTAAAAAAAAAAAAATAAGCTAAAATTATCATAATACTATTTATTGTCGTTCTGATCAATTTAAATTAAACTTTCTAAACTGCTTTGTTTTCTGTGTTCACATAAATTACTCTCTGCTTAACGTCATTGTATTGTATTGTAAATATCTATTGAATCAGGATACTGCAAGCACAGTGGAAACAGGGCTTCATTTGAGTTAATGAAGATATATTTATTTCTAGGTATATTTGCAGGCCCTCAGTGGGATGGCTTGAAAGCAGGCTGAAACACAGCATGCTCTGTGACCTTTGTTCCATCTGTTCACATAGGGGCCTTATTATACCCATAACTCAGAGTCTACATATTACACCTAGGAAGCCTAACAAAATGTTGTCCATCCTCCATCAGTAACATGATACTTCTTCAAGGCATGCAAAGTACTTGTTGATGGCTTAAAGATAAACAGTCAATCTGTGACCATTCGCAGCTCATCCACAGTACTTCTAAATCTGTTCTTGGTTTCCTAAAACAAAAAGTGCTAAATTTCTGTTTCAGATGCTGTATAACTTTTCTAACACCTGTACTTGAACGCAGAGTACTGCATCCAGTTCTGGGGTCCACGGTATAAGAAAGACACGAGCTTGTTACAGCAGGTCTACGGGAGGGCCAGAAAAATGATCAGAGGGATGGAACACCTCTCCCATGAGGAAAGGCTGAGAGTCCTGGGATTGTTCAGCCTGGACGACAGAAGGCTCTGGGGAAACATCGTAGATGTTGGCACCAGTGGCATGTGATGTATACAGTAAAGTATAAACCCAATGTCACTGAGATTCCATTTGCCCATTTGGTTTATGAATATAGTTTCTGGTCTGTCTTTGTGCCCCTTGAACACAGTAACTGAGGTCAGATATTGAGTGACTGCTTTGTGAGAAATAGTCTTAAATCTATAAACTAAAGAAGGTAGATTTAAATTAGATATTAGGAAGAAATTCTTTACGGTCAGGTTGGTAAGTCAAAGGAAGAGATTGCCCGGAGAAGCTGTGTATGCTCCATCCCTGGAAGTGTTCAAGGCCAAATTGGATGGGGCTTTGAGCAACCTGGTCTAGTGGAAGGTGTCCCTGCCCATGACAGGGGGTTTGGAACAAGATGATCTTTGAAGGTCCCTTCCAACCCAGTCCACTCTATGATTATTTGAGAAAGCCACTAACAATAATTTGGAGAGTAACTACTTTACATGTGGCACGCACAGGGCTGAAGGACACACTCGTACTTCATACTAAAAAACCAGTAGAAGTAATCTAAATGAGTTCTGCCATTGACTGTAAATCAACATGAATCTGTGATCTTCCTTAAAAAGAAAATATTCTGGTTTATATTTATTATAATCTGTCTGGTTTCTCTTTCTCAGAAGTAAGGTTTAGATTTTTATATCTTCTTAGTATTACCTAAGGATGTTAGCAGTCCAGCATACAACTGTGTTTATACACTGAAGAAAACACTGCTTTTATTGAAGTTTGCACTGTATGAATTTGCTCAAGGAAATCTGATGAAGGTTAGGGAGGCAAACAGATGACACTGGTACAAATATATTTAGATCAACTAATGTGTATGAAAAAAGATCTTCTGTAGGAGGAATATATAAATATAAACATATAATTTGGTTGAAAAGATAAGAACTTTTTATGCTTTTTTAAAAAAGCAACATGGAACTATTTGCATTAACATTTTGAAAATATTGTTAAAGGATACTATTCTTAAACTTTTACTACTATTAGAGAAAATGAAAATTATAATTAACACTGGGAGCTCCAACAAGCTCATAAGGCTTTCAATTCACAATATGTGCATTTAATTCAACATGCCAGTCTCTGTTGAAACTAATTAAGTAAATCAAAAATCTCCTTTCCAAATATGTTTTTAGTGCTATATTTTAACATATTTACTAATTACTTAAAAGCTCTCTTTGCAGAAGTACCCAAAACAGATTACTACTCTATCAGTCTTCTCACATTATCACGTACCTTATTTTTTATGGTTCATTTTATGGTAAAGGGAATATTGAGACAATTTTTCTAGACATATTTGCATATTGTAGGTGACTAGATTTATGTATTTCTAACTTAAAAATAAGAAAGTATTCTGATTTAAAATTTTGAAGGAACACAAAACTGAATCTTTGTTTGCATTGAATATTTGAGACTCTTGCCACACCTAATTTTCACCTTAGAAATAGGTCAACAGCAGACTAAAAATATTAAATACACTGAATGTGGGCAGTTTATATCTGACCTACGTCACATCAAACCCCATAGGGGAATAAATCTCTGGGCCAAACAATATTAACAAATGGTCAGTAGACAGTAAATTTAAGTTGCCACTTCAAATATTACAACGGAATATAAGTCAATTCCTTTTTTTTTTTTTCTTTTTTCTTAAAAAAACATGCAATTTATGACAGAATGAAATACAAATAAAATGTTCCTTTTAAGTTTAGGTCACAAAACAGAAACAAAAAAAGATATTTCAAGCATTAACACAGCTGTTATTTTCCTTTTAAGGGTATAATTCTTCATTCATTACCTGACTTTTCTTTAATCATAAAGCTTTTTTATTTCAGTTGATTCTGTTGATTTATTTCAGTATATTATGATGTTTACATTCCTTCATCATTTTTCCCGAATCAAGTTTCTAGTTCTGCATCATTTTCAGAAGAAAATAATAGCATGGTGTACGGAGGAGAAACAGGTCACATCATAAACAACAAGGCATCAAGGCAATGCAAAAGCAATTAGGTATTTGAGGACGAACTCACAGTGAAATTTTGTGAAAAGAGTGAGTATCTTTTAATTTTTTAGCAGGTATACAGGCAACCAATCTTTGAACTTTCAGTGTGCCTTTAACAGGAGGATTTTTCCCTAAGTATATGCAAGAAATAAGAGGTCTTTTGAATGTGTAATTCATATAACCACTTATTGAGATGGTATTTAGTTTCTGTGTAAATTGGAACATTTACCTACTGTGCAAGAATGTGAGCCTAAATGCGTGATGTTTATAATAAACAATGATAAAGTAGATACTGCTTGCAATTTCATGAATCTATCCATAGATACCAGCTCACTAGTGGATGGTATCCTAAAGCTTCAATACATAAACCCAAAGAGTATTCCTCTATACAGTTTTATACAGTTTACAACTCTGTGTTGAACTGTAATAACAACCATGTGCTAGAGTGAGCTAAAATTAAAAATTTTAGGAAGATATTTGTAACTGTTAAAATATGTTTTTCTTCTATTGTATCAACTCCATAGTTTTTCCCCATATATCAATATAGAATAATAGAATCATAGAATCTTCATGGTTGGAAAGGACCTTTGAAATCATTGAGTCCAACCATACACACACAACAAAACCCTCCTACAATCTCTGTCACTAGAGCATGCCCTGAAGTACCACATCTAGACATTTCTTAAACACCCCTAGGGATGGTGACTCAACCACATCCCTGGGCACGCTGTTCCAGTGCTTGACCACTCTTTCAGTAAAGGAATTCCTCCTAATATCTGACCTAAACCTCCCCTGCTGCAACTTCAGACCATTTCCTCTGGTCCTGTCCTTATTCACCTGGGAGAAGAGGCCAACACCCACCTCTCTCCAACCTCCTTTCAGGTAGCTGTAGAGGGCAATGAGGTCTCCCCTCAGCCTCCTCTTCTCCAGGCTAAACATGCCCAGCTCCCTCAGCCTCTCCTCATATGACTTGGTCTCCAGACCCCTCACCAGCCTGGTAGCTCTCCTCTGGACACACTCCAGCACTTCAATGTCCCTCTTGTACAGAGGGGCCCAGAACCGAACACAGGACTCGAGGTGAGGCCTCACCAGGGCCGAGTACAGAGGCACCATCACTTCCCTACTCCTGCTGGCCACGCTATTCCTGATACGAGCCAGAATGCTGTTGGCCTTCTTGGCCACCTGGGCACACTGCTGGCTCATGTTAAGCTGGCCGTCCACCAGCAGCCCCAGGTCCTTTTCTGCCAGGCAGCTTTCCAGCCACTCTGCCCCAAGCCTGTAGCGTTGCTTGGGGTTGTTGTGACCGAAATGCAGGACCCAGCATTTGGCCTTATTAAACCTCATAAGGTTGGCCTTGGCCCATTGATCCAGCCTGTCCACGTCCCTCTGCGGAGCCTTCCTACCCTCAAGTAGATCAACGCTCCCACCTAGCTTGGTGTCGTCTGCAAACTTACTGAGGGTGCCCTCAATCCCCTCATCCAGATCATCGATGAAGATATTAAACAAAACTGTCCCCAAAACTGAGCCCTGAGGGACACCACTGGTGACCGGCTGCCAAGAGGATTTCACCCCATTAATCACAACTCTCTGGGCACGGCCATCCAGCCAGTTTTTAACCCAGCAAAGAGTACACTTGTCTATGCCATGATTTGCCAGCTTCTCCGGGAGAATGCTGTGGGGGATGCTGTCAAAGGCCTTACAAAGTCCAGACCGACAAAGCCCACAGCCTTCCCCACATCCAGAAGGCAGGTCACATGGTCATAGAAAAAGATGAGGTTGGTTAAGCAGGACCTCCCTTTCCAAAACCCATGCTGGTTGGCCCTGATGCCTTGGCTGCCCTGATACATGATGGAGAGCGGCTTGGTGAGCTCTCGTGCCAGCTCCCTGAGTACTTTTGCATGTATCTCTTCTGGTCCCCTAGACTTATGTGCATCTAGGAAGCAGATCATTGCCTACTTCCTCCTGGATTATGGGTGGGTTGTTCTGCTCTCCATCCTTATGTTCCAGCTCAGGAGGCTGAGCATCCTGGGGATAGCTGGTCTCACTACTGAAGATGGAGGCAAAGGCGGCATTCAGTATCTCAGCCTTCTCCTCGTCCTTGGTTGCAACTTTCCCCCCTGCATCCAGTAAGGGATGGAGACTCTCCCTGGCTCTCTTTTTGTTGATGTATTCATAAAAACTTTTTTTAGTTGTCCTTAATGTTAGTGGCCAAGTTGAGCTCCAGCTGGGCTTTTGCCTTCCTAAGTTTCTCTCTGTATAACCTAACGAGATCTTGCTACCCTTCCTTAATTGCCTGTTCCTTCTTCCAAAGGTAGTAAACCCTCCTTTTATTCCTAGAGTTGCATCAGAAATTCCTTATTCCTCCAGACCGGCCATGTCCCCTGCCCTTTAGACTTGCGGCACTTGGGGACAGCCTGCTCTGGGGCCTTTAATATTTCCTTCTTGAAGAGCATCCAGCTTTCCTGGACCCCTTTGCCCTTCAGGACTATCTCCCAAAGGACTCTCTCAACCAGTGTTCTGAAATTGATATGAATTGCTAATTGCTTTGTATGAAAATATAAAATAACACAAAATGAGAGCAATTTTGCACTGAATGTTGAGTTATCTACAGACACAGGAAGTTAAACACAATAGTATTATGTAAATATTAGCATACAGCAAACTTGCATTTAAAAGTCATGGAAAACATATCATCTCAATATATTGCTAAAAGTAACTAAATGTAGACACAGACATATAAATGGTGCAGTTGTATTCTTAGTTGTTATTATTCATTACTGTTCTTTTCTTTTTGCCCTGCTGAATTATCTAATTCAATACCATAACGTTAGTGACCTATCCATATATTCACTTACATAAGTGGTACAAAAAGTATGCTTCTAATGTTCATTGATAAACTGGAATAAACTCTGGCAGCATTCAGAAACAGCACAAATTTTTATCACAGACAGGGTTATTTTACCTGTGAAACTGGGAAGACAGTTTGAAACATTCTAATTTGTTTGATCAATTGTAGGCTTTCTGACCTACACAAATCTCTGCAAGCAATATCTAAGCACACTAGAGTTTTTAACTCAAGCATTGTTTTATATGAACACATGAAACAATTTGTGACAAATAAGTCACTGTTAAATGGTGTACAGCTGAGTTTTTATTCAAGAAGAACAATATTTTTAAAATTTATTATTTATTTTCCTATGTGAAAAAGTAATATATTAGCCTAATAATTATTATTGTCTCTGTTCTTTGAGAAAATAATGTATTGTATACTAAAATGGAACACAATGTATTTCTATTCCTTCATTACACTGATCTGGCCACATAAAAAAAGTCTCTATATTCAGAATAAATTGTTTAAGATATATTTAATGTACTCTCAATAAAAGGTGTGTATGTGCTTTCTTTTACCAACATGGAGAAAGTCCTTTGCCAACATAACAAGAAAACATACCAACAAGAAAAGCCTATTGTTTCATATGGATCTAAGCTTCAAGTTAAATACCCATCATAGTGAACCAACCTTCTGTTTTGCTATGTTTGACAATAAACTGTTACTGAATGTTGAAGTAGCCTACAGTGATTTTTCCCTTGAAAATATTCCCATCACGTGTTGTACTGTCAAAGTGATTTAGGCTACTGTTTTGGAAAATATTTAAAGTCACTTCCTTCTGCTACACAAACATTTGCATGATGAAAGCAATCATATATTTTGTGTCTCAGTAAGAGATTTTACTATGCTTATCACAACTTCTTAAAACAATTGACAAATCTCACACAAACACAAATAATCTTGTCTGGAAATCATTGCTAAGAGAAATTAGAAGAAACAAGCTGTGTAATCAGAGTATCTTGATCTGTGAAGGATGACTGATAGGGATTTGTGTTGTTATATAGATTTATTCCCCTGAAAGAGTAATATTAGTGAGTTAAACATTATTGACATCAGATTAGTCATGTCAGCAACAAAATGTTATTGCAGAGGGCTGTGAAAAAAAGGTTGAAGAAGCTTTAATCTCTAAAAGAATTGTTCCAACAAATAACAAATTCCAACATTTTTGAAGATTTTATTGGTATCACTGAAAACCTTTTTTTCTTGAAATAGTTTGCTTCTGGAGAAAAAAAAATGCAGTATCTCAGAAAATATGTAGTACACGTTTTATGCTTTTTAATTTCTTTTTTGATATGCTACCTGGATTTAAATTCTAAAAAAACCACTGTAGTAATGAGAGGCCTATGGAGTTTGCCATTTCAACACTAAGGAAGAAGCTGGTATCAAATTATAAAGCAGGCTTTATATTAATAAGGGATCAGAAAAATGAAAATATAAAGTTCTTAATTTTCACTTCTATCCGACATCACAATACTATTTTCAAAATGTCTCTTTTAAACAGCTTGTTTTATTCTGACCTAATATGACAAGTATGTGAAAAGCTGCTAAGCGTGGGATTTAGTCTATAATATATAGATTTACACATTATATAGTAAGTAGGAGTGCTGGGAAATATGAATAGATAGTAATAGTAATGCATATGGCATATACAATTAAGGAAATTTGCAAGAATGGATTAACTATGTAGGCACAGTAATAGGATGCTTGTAATAGTGCCTGATCATTAGGGTTTGTCTTCCTGTTTTCGAACTTTGTTTACATTTAGGCATGCTTTTGATGGAACTGAGATCAAGTTTTGTATGATAGTCTTCATCACCTTGAATTCTGGGAAACTTTTGGATTATACGGTGATCTGATTCTGAGAAAATGGCTAGAGATCGTATGTTTTTAACTTTACTTAAATAACCCATTGGCCATTTCAGCAAGGATATTTCTTCCTCACATTATTATGCAAATCTGTCTGCATTTTGCCAATTTATAAAATCTGTGAATAACTTTATTTTGCCTGTGCACAATCAAATATAACTAGTCCACCTTCCAGCAAATCTATCTTTATCTGTGCATGGTCACACCTACAAGTGCTTCTAACACTGCACATATTGCTGTAACAACAGAACCAATGGGCTTTCTACAGCTTGTTAAAACTGACTAATTGTAAATACACAATCATAAGGGAACAACAAACCATTTGTTTTAGTCCATCTATTGATACAAAGAGCTGTATTCTGTTTGCTCTGGGCATGATTTTCTTTAACTTCATAAATTGTGAAGAACCTTTTTCGCCAGACTGTTGGAAGTCAAAGTGCACGGTGGATTATGCCCATATGTCAGATAACTGATTTTCCCACCCACTTCCAGATTCCAGTCCTTTGATCAGACATAATTCATAAACTTTAATCTCTTCCAGGAGTTAGCTAAGGATCTCTTTCTAGAGCAAAACTCAGGTGTGATTCTGAGGACAGGTCATTCATCTTTATCAATAATCCAGGCAAGGCAAAAGTTTTCTTTCCAATGTCCTTCACATTCTTAAAATCTTGTCGCAGAAAACCTTTCACCTCAAACTCCCATGCATGATTTTGTGCAACATGTAGGGACTGCACGGGTACTGTAATCAACATAATAACACAACTCTGCTCAGATGCAAAAAAAAAAAAGTTTCTATATCATTTTAGTTCTGCTGGGCTGAAAACACATGCCTACACATAATTGTGCCTTTGAGCTAAAAAGACCTGGGGCCATAGGTCGTTTCTTAGAATCACAGGATGGTTGAAGTCAGAGGGGTTTCTGGAGAACATCTAACCCATCTCCTCTACTTAAAGGAGGCTCAGTTAGAGCAGATTGCTTAGGACAACACCCAGTTCGGTTTTTAATGTCTCCAAGGTAGGAGATCCCACAGCCTCTCTCAGCTACCTCTTCCAGTGCTTGACTGTTGCTGTGGGGTCACTCCATTTGACAGCTGAGCACCTACACAGCTGCTCCTGCATTTTATCCTTTCTTAAATACATTTTCTCCAAGGTACCCCCATCTTGGCTAAGGGGCTCAGCTGTTCCCTGCGGGTCCGTTGGAGCCAGATGGAATCAGATGCATCTGGCACAGGGCACCCCTGGCCTCTGTTCATGGACTATACTCCTACAGCTCACTCTGCTCCCAAAACCTTGAATCTGACAGCCAATACAACTACCCTCACACTAAAAAAGTATTTTCTTATACGTAAGAAGAATTCCCTGTTGGAACAGGTTGCCCAGAGAGGTGGTGGAGGCCGCATCCCTGAAGACATTCAAGGCCAGGCTTAATGAGGCTCTGAGCAATCTCATTGAGTTAAAGATGGCCCTGCTTACTGCAAGGGCGTTGGACTAGATGACCTCTAAAGGTCCCTTCCAACCCTACATGTTCTACGATTCTATGATCTACTTTGCCCATTGCCTCTCATCCTTCCACTAGGCTCCACTGAGAACAGTCTGGCTTTCTTTTCTTTATTCCCTCACCATCAGATATTTGTACGTATTGGCAAGTTCCCCTCACCCCTCAAGCCTTCACTGTTACAAGCTGAACAGTCCCAGATCTCTCAGCCACACCTTGTATGACCGATGTTCCAGTCCGTTCATCATCTTGTTGGCCCTTCGCTGGGCTCTTTCTACTATGTCTGTGTCCCTTTTGTATTGGAGAATCCAAAACTGGACCCAGGACTCCAGGTGTGGCCTTGCCAGTGCTAAACAGAGAGAAATGATTACCTCCTATGACCTGCTGGTGACACTTTTCCTAATGTAGCACAGGAGCTATTGGTTTTCTTTGCTACAAGGGTGCATTGCTGCTTCATGTTCAGCATGGACCTCCGGGACCTTTTCTGCAAAGTTCCTTTCATATCTGAGTTTCTGTAGAACTTATCGCATATACCATCAGATACTGTCATGTTTTCCCTGTTCTTTTCAATCATTTCATTTAAAATGTCTTTACTCAGGTTTAATACCTACCCTGACTAATCCCCATCAAAACTTGTTTCAATGTTCAAATCTTTCTACTGGCCTCTTTTATAAACATTGAAGCAAATAGTTAATTTATCTTCATTTGCACTGGTTTTATATTCTTTGAATTCCTATTTTACACTTTGATTACCTCTCATGACTTTTGATTATCTGGCAGAATTCTTGCTTCTGACTCTCATGAAAAAAAAAAGAAAAAAAATCACACTCCATGAAATAAAAAACATTTCACTAACAATTTTTTTCTCATTCAAAAATATTGTTTGTGATTATTGTATGATAACTGTTATATACAGAAACTTTTTTTTGCCACAGGCAAGCTGCTGCCCTCAACAGCACTCACATAGAGGACTCACATCAGATACAAGACCAGGCAACCATGTCCCCTCTTTCTTCTGGGCTGTCAGAGGTAGAAGCTCACTAGCGCAGCACACACACATCATTCTCCAGGTTCAGAAGCACAAATGTATTTGTGTATCTCTCAAGCACCGGTATGGCCCCTCTGTCTATTTGGCACCCCTGCCCAGATCCCAGCTCCTCCTACCTACCCCATGAGTCCCATACATCTTGCTTATACACTGGACCCTCAGGTCTGCACTCTTACCAGTACCATAGCTCATTAATTAGTGTGACTTGTGAGGTTTGTTTCTTATCTCCATCATGTGAGTCTGTCAGATTTGTGCCTCTGTATATTTTCTTTATGGGTTTTCCTTAGTACCCCATTTGACATGGTCTTCAATCAGATAATTCTGCTGAAATAAACATTCCTACATTCCATGTATTCTTATTAATTAGTCTGACTCACCAGTTTTGGTTCTCGTTACTGCCTGCTTTCCCATTTGTGTGTCAGATTTATGTCTCTAAATTTTGTTTATGGTTTCCTCTTTTTCTTATTATCTCTTTTTTCATTGGAAAAGGCAGGTGGTCTCTCTTCCACGTACTCTTTCTATCACAATCAGTCTTCATACCCTATTTTTAATGTCTGCTAGAGTTCATTAGTGTTCACAGACAGTTAGGGTATTTTTCTCAGTGACACTGTAGCTGACATTTAATTTTGACTGAAATTTTTGCTTTTCTATTTGCCTAGAACTATTTGTAAGTGCTGTCACCGCTCTTTTGACATAGTTGATAGTATAATACCAATACTTAAATTCTCCAGATTTAGGTGTGGAATTTACATCTAAGTTAACAAACATTTTCCATGTAAATACAGGGTCAGAAAGTAATTAATGTATATGTTGTATTTGCCTTTTCAGCACATAATGTGATTTCTTAGATTGCTCAATTTGGTATACCTACTGAATGCAATTGTAAGGTGTTTCTGCCGAGACATATTACAGCATCCGACTGATTATCTTCTCAACCAATATTTAAAATGCTGTTAATCTCTGTTATTTCATTTACCACTTGTCTGCAAGGTCCAAGACCTTAATTTTTAGTCAGGTAATATTTGTACAGAAATATATATTTGGACTTGCTTCAAGAATAACATCTACGTACTATACCTAATCAGATCTTTATTTTTTTTTTAAACTTTCTTCTGAAATACTGGGTTTTATGACTCCATTTCAAAATTACTAAATTGAACAATCATCTGAACTTCTCAGATTTCCTATAGTTTTCAATTTTTAAACTCTATCTCCCTTTCTTCTTTACTAAAATTAAGTTCCATTAGGCATGCTTCACTTCCATTTAGGTAAAGCCCATCTCTCAAGTAATGGTGTTCTGTCACTATTTTTTTTTGTTTGTTTTGTTTTAATTCCCAGCATATCTGAATTTCCTCCATTATTTTTTCAAGGGTAAATTCAAACTTTGACTTTTTTGAGGCTGGCATTTTTCCATGGTACTAGAAGTATTTCAGTGGTTCATGCCTTCAACCTCCTATACAATCATGCTACTGCATTCTAGATGTTAAGAGGTAAATATGAACAATTAAAGCCTTTGGTCTTCCTCACTTTAAGGTCAGAAATTTACCTACAGGAGAATTAAGAAGGTTGACTGTGATTATTTTATTCATAAGGGCAAATACAGATGAAAGAGAGTATTTCATAACAAGCCAGAGGAAGCTGTTACACTCAAAATCTTGTGGTCAAATTGAACATTCCTTATACATAATGGTAAGTGCTTTTGCTAGCCTAAATAATGTTTTAATAATCTAAATAAATGCACAACAGTATCATTATTAGTGTGCTTACCACACTGTTGTCTGCATGGTAGTGTCCACTTCCCTATGGCTGAACCCTTTTCCCCCAAAGAACAGAGTCATCTCATCTCTGTTGTTTTCTTGTGGGAGAATATTAGTTGGCATAGGCCAAAATCCTGTCAGGAAGTGTGCCAGCAAAAAATGACTATGGATGATCGTACACTTGAGCTAGTGTCCCGTTTAGCTTACTAGGACAGGTGTAGCCATATTGTCTCTCTTTTGCAGCCTCTACCTTTTCTAACATAATGTTTTATTTGTTTTCCTTTATTTCATATTTTTTTCTGACTACCTTATTTCTGAACCAGTTCTTTGTCATGTAGTCACTTTGATTCAAGCTCGTAGGTTGCATCATTGCCATGGTTTAACCCCAGTAGGCAGCTAAGCCTCACACAACTGCTTCCTCACTCCCTGCAGTGGGATAGGGGAGAGAATGTGAAGGGTAAAAGTGAGACAATTTATGTGTTGAGATAAAGACAGCTTAATAGGTAAAGCAAANGCAACTTCTTGTGCATCCCCAGTCTACTCATTGAAAGGTAGTCAGAGAAGTAGAAAAGGCCTTGACGCTGCGTAAGTACAGCTCAGACAATAACTAAAACACGGCTGTATTATCAGCACTTGGTCACAAATTCAAAACATAGCACCATACGAGCTACTATGAAGAAAATTAAGTCTCTCCCAGACAAAACCATCAGAGTCATGAAAAGTGCCAGGGGAGTGGGGGAAGAGTACCCCGAATGCTGTAATTTAAGGATGTAGCTTACAGCGCCTTGGTTAGAATTTTAGTCCCTGGTGGAAGAGAGAGAGAGAGACAGAGTCTTCCAAAGAGCAATTCAAAGCATCCAAATTAGTCTCTAATCTTAATTCTGCAGAAGTTAGGTAAACAGAGGCATTCAATAGTAGTAATTAAAGTATTAGAATGTCTTTTTCTTTCCTCTACCAACATTTACAGCCTTAAGTACTTTATTACAATCTAAATACAATTTTCATAATTACATTGGCAAAGCTGGGGGGAGGGGAGATTGGGTGATCTGAAAGTCAAAAAGCCTGTGATGTTTCAAAATTACTTAAATTCAATTTTTCTTGTACGGGTTGAATACCTGTGCTCAGTTTCTGCAAGAGAGAACAGATCAGGAAAATAGGGCTAAAGAGAAAAAAAGAACCTTCAATAAATGAAGACAGAAGAAAAACCTGTAAAAATTTCTTCCTCTGCACTGATGATCTTTCCTCTTCCAGTCTCCTTAGAAAAATTATGATATCACTGATAATTCTGCTGTTATGAAAGTAAATCTAGTTGAGATTTTTTTTTTATTTTTTTTTTGTTTCTGACTGTTAGCGGGATAGAGCAGGATTTATTAGAATCATACCAGAATACAGAACATGATGAATTAAAAGAACCACAAAACTGACCATAAGGAAGCTGCTTTAAGAATGCTGCAGGCAAAGTATTCTAGCTTTCTTTATGGAAGAATAAAGGAGCTTAATGGGGAAGAAAATATATATCGTCTCTCAGCTTTACAGGTTTTTGAACAGACTTTGGTCCTGTTTACAGTTTAACAAGGCAAGGTGTTGGGACAAACATATAAATAAAAGCTCTAGTATATTTAATCACAACTAGAAATGGAAGATTTCTCTCTGAAAAGAGAAATTCCTCTAAAGAACATAATTATGTGAGGGGACTAGACTTATTTATTGATTCAGGCAAAATACAGTAAAATGCTTTTGGGGCAATGTGGTTTAAAGGTTGAGATATTTCTTTTTGTTGGAAATAGACTCTAATGTATTCTTAAATGCGGGTGAAGAAGGGGAAAAAGAGGCATGCTAAATAACTCAGAACCAAAACAATATATTTATTTTAAATTTCTGTTCTCTGCCCAACATCTAATTTCCTAAGTTGAAGACAAAAAAGAATGTAGTAGACTGAATGGAACAAAAATATTTTGTATTTTTAAAATATTTATCTTTCATGTTATTTAACAATCAAAATTAAAAAATGTTTACACAAATTCACTTCCAGTTACAATACAGTTTCAATACTGTTACAGAAAAGAGTTTTCCTGTGTAGACCTGCAAAGTGAAATATTAATTATGTTTGGAAATTTACCTCATAAGCAAAAAGTTATTTTTCTGCCATCTGCCTCTGCCAGAGATGTAAATTGCTGCCCAACCCCATGAGCTATTTTTCAAAACACAAAAACATATTCAAAGGAATGAATGTCTAAATAGTGCTCATAGACAGCCTTTAATTTAATTTACTACATTCCTGGAGTTAGTCCATCTTGGTTAACTTTGTAGAAATCAAAGCGAAGTTTGTGGGGTTTTGGTTTTGTTTTGATTTTTTTTTTTTTTATTTTATATTTATTATATTATTTGCAAGGACTTTGTAATTGGTCTTTAGCTGCCTCTGCTGCCATTAGTGCCTACAAGCTTTTAAAGAAAATACAGCTTTAGTCCATACTTAGCAGGATTTCTTACTAACTGCTATCGTAGCCTAAATTTGTTAGGGGTATGTTGGAGCTAATTGAGTTGGAAATCCATGTTTCATAGCTGGATATTCCAGCTGTCAAAAGCACATTTCCATTTCTTCTTACTTCTACAATTATCACTATGGAGTGAGATTTTAGTATACAAGGGCATATGCTAGAATTCTTTTCTGAAATTATTTAATGCTTCTTTTTTTCTTTATGGGTTTTGTATTGTTTTATATGTAAGCATGCTTAATGGCTTCGTAGGACCCATTGTCTTTTACACCTGTTTATTCTTTGCTTCTGAGTAACCCCTATAGGCTAATTTCTCTTCCCAGTCTGAACTTTTTCTTTTCAATAGGGAAGAAATCTGTTGTAGCAACTAGTATTTGAATGTTAAATATAACACTGGAAATTGGTCATTCATTCATTCCTTGTGGTATCTGATCAATCATCAGCTCTCAAGAGAGGCCATACATGACATTATCTTAATAGAAATGATAAATCCACTCACAGATTGTTTTGCCTGCATGTACCTGCAAGAGGCTGTTTTCTCTTCTTTCCTCTCCTCTCCCCACAAGTTTTATTGAAGCTTATTGACTTCAAATTCAAATTCAAAAAATTCATTTTTGAAAAGAATTATCTCATTGTAGTACATATCTATTGAGTTTATTTAACAAATTAAACCCAAAACTGGACACCTGAATCGAAAAACAGTGTCTGATTACACTGTCTTTTACATAACATTTACCTTTGAATTTTCAGATTTTTTTTTTTTTTTTTTCTTAGCAGACCAGGAATCAGAACTCAAACAAAGAGCACTGAAATTATTTTTTTTCCTGTAAGTGTCTGTTGCAGAGACGTTAAACCTCTAAATCTTCAAGGACTCCTCTAACACATGTATTAATGTGAAATCTCTTTATTCTCACAGAAATTATGAAATAAATGTGATAGATGTGTTTCTAACAAAATTATAACTGTTCAGTGAGGTATTGACTCAAGTGATTTGGGGCTATCTATACATAATGTATTTACATATAAATTTCAGAGAACACAAAAGGGTAACGAAGTGAGTAACTGCAGAAATATCACAGACTTTTCAACAATGAAAGCAGAAATCTTTATAATGGTTGTGCAACTGGTAAAAAAGAAATTAATAAATTTCAAAATTATTTCTGTTAAAGTATTAGCTACTCCAAACAGTTGGTTTTTTTTTTTTTTTTTTTTTTTTTTTTTTTTAAAAAAAAAGATTTGCTTCCCCTAATTATCAGTTTATTGAGAATTATACTCCTGTAGGTACCTAGCAGCTGTGTGTCTGTAATAAATACAAGCTTTGTCTACAGCACATTCTGAAAATAGTCTTAAGACTATTGAACATACTAAACACACTTGTCCACTGTGTATAAACTGAGGGTTCAAGAGGAGGCTTTCGCACAGTCAGGGCACATCCTTCAAAACACACAGGACCCTCTAATGCCTGAACATGTTCAATATACAAACTTCCCATCAGGCACAGATACCATGCACTGGCTGCAAGTAACCCACAGAAATGTTCAGTCTGTGTGGCTAGAAGACTGGCAGGAGGTAGAGCAAATTTAATTTACAACTGATGTAGAGACTGGTCTTTCAGACACAGGCACAATGACCATTGCTAGAGTTTCCAAAATTCACGTTCAGTTGCACAGATATGCTTGTCTTCATGCTTGTCTCCAACACCAAATTATGTCATTCCTGAATATTAAACTTTGCTTCCCTCACTCTGTACCCATGTGAATTAAATGAAATGTATTTCACAGGTTTGACAGTAGTGAATAATGTCATTTGAACAGCAAAGTCTCAGTACATTTCAAGATGCATACATATGAATTTCTTTTCCAACTCTGTACTAGACAAATTTTGTGCAGGATTAACACAGGAAAGAGAAGTTAGGCAGATGCATGTTCTCTTGCACATAGAGACCAGTAACCCAGGAAATATTGTATTACCATTGCTAGTAACAGGCCTTAAATTTTGTAGTCACTCTGCAAGGCCTCAGGACAAGCACTTGTCAGACTTTTTATCTGAACTTATCTTGATCTCCCTGGACTTTTGTTTCTGTTTAGTAGCTGTAATGATAACTGTGTTATAACCTAATCTGCTTTAATATTAGTTTAATTTTCTACCGTTATGTGGTGTAAAGCCTATCATGATAGTAATTTTGATACATTTTGGTAAATAGTAGATAGCATCAACAAGCAGATATCCTGCATAGAGTGAAGTATGCCTTGCAACTGAATATATATATGTATCTGTGTGTGTATATATATATATATTTATAGACGCACATATCAGTTTGGAAATGGATACCTCTTTGATGAGACTGTTTAAAATACTAAATTTCATCCAGTTTTAAAAAAAACTTTAAGACCAAAACAGCTATTCTTTCATTAATAACACATTTTGTGCTAACAGTTAATTAGTAATCATTATGACTATTTATCACTGCATATATTAAACTGTTAGCTCTTAACACTTATATTCTAAAATTTTGAGTATATGTTGCAGCAGAGGTGATGTTAAATAGCACCAAAGAATTAAGCACTGAAGCAGGTGACCTCAGAAGTTTTTCTCACTTATGCCTGGTGTTCTTGTGTTCCTCACTCACCCTCCCCTCATCATAGGCTCCTTGATGCTGATTAATCTTATTTTCAGTCTTGTCAGTCATCTTTCTGGTGTGGTCAGCAGGATGCCCCAACTCTTTGCAGTCCCTTGTGCTTATTTTGTTCTTGGTTCTTTATCTTGGGAATTGTTGCATGGGTCACTGCTCACAAGTTTTTGCATGCTCCTTAAGGGCACTTTTACAAGTCTTTGACCCATTGTTGGTCATATTGCTCACGCACTTTTGAAAAATGCTTCTGTTGTGTTTAGCTATGCCATCACAGTGTTACAGAGTCTTTATGCTCTGTTAGTTACTCTGACAAGTCTGAATGTATGCTTCCATTTAGATTCAAGGTAAACTAATACCAATTATATCCTAACTGATGTATTTATAACTTACAGATATCACAGTCCTCTGGTTTTGCCACATAGCACCTTAGAATAAGAATGCATGCCAGAGAAGTGCCCTTCATGTGTGAAAAGAACATGATACCAGGGATATCAGGACCATTAATAAATCATCAAAAGTTAGGTAATGCTTATTGAAGGAATACAGCCTTAGGAGCTAGGTGTTTCAACATTTACAAAGAGCAGGTATCCAATATATGCAAAACATACCAAAAAAGTCAATCAAATGCATGTGTAATGATTTTAAGGAGGCCTTTCTTTTAATAGTAAACTTTTATCTTTTTTACTTTCTTTCTTTTTCTTGTAAAAAGTAGTTCTGAATTAACAATAATTATTTTATTCAACTTTGTAGATTGTAATTAAACATTACATTTGTGAATTTGCATATAGAGTAACTTTCTTTGTCCTGCATAAAATTCACTATCTGTGCTTCAAAGAGCCTACTGGAGACAACCTCTGATGTAATTTCAATGCAATAGATTAGTGGAGAATACAGGAAAAGCAATTTATCAAAATTAAAATTCAACACTTATGGCATAATACGGTTAGGAACTCTCTGTTATCTTGTCCATTGGCATTATTTTTATTAACACTATTTCCAACTGTTAATAAATACTAAATAAAGCAAAACATCACTATTTCTAGGCAGCCAGTACAGTTTCTGTATATACTCAATATTACACCTCAGTTTAATATCATGGGTTACGTTACATGGTAGTCATGGGACATATGAGAAATCCAAAAGTTTGAGAATTTCCCAGTGTATTATTTTTGCAGAATGGTTTTGTTAAACTAATTTGTGATTTTTCCACACTGAAAAATTGAACACTTAGTTTTCTTAGGCTTTTTCCTTGTATTATTGCCATATGGAGTAGATATACATAAATATTCTGAGTAGTCCTTCTTGGATTAATCTGTATGTGCTCTAGGAAAGTATGTAGATTGCTATTTAAAATTCAGGAAGATTCATATATTAAAAAAAAAAAAATATCACAGTATAACTACTTGACAGTGGAATATCTTATCTAAAACATGCAAGCAAATGCACTACTGAAAATCAATAGCCTTATTTTCAGATGATGTGAATAAGTATTCTACCTCTCACTGAATCCATGCTAAAGCTGACCCAAATCTACTTCAGAGAGCAATGTTATATTACTTTGTAGTTTCTATAGATCTTAACCTTTTTATAGGATCAGGCTTTTGTGGCATTTTGTGAAAATCCAACAGAATAAACTTGAAAAACAAACTAACAAAAAGGATTTAGAGTGGTTCAGTCACTCAAAGTTCTTGAGTTGCTTTGGTTTCTAAGCCACTGTCCTGCTATGGCATTGTGCCTGGAGCAATAATTGCTGTAAAGGTCCCAGACATCTTTTTAGGAAATTAAAAGTTGACTGTATCCCCTTTCTTCTTTGTTTTCAGTTTCTTGTGACAGAATATTAAATAAAACACAATGTAGTACAACCAATTGAACAAATCTAATGTTAGCAAGTGAAATCCACTGTATTTGTATTAATACATAACAGGTAGAGATTTTCCCTAAAATATATCTTTTCTGTATAATCAAGTTCTATCTTACACAGCTGTGTTCATCTCAGAGAGATGCAGTTTCCATGCAGAAAAGAGTATATTTACACATCTATATTACCATATTTCACTTCAAAACGTACTTCAGACACTCTCTAAAATTGTGTTCATGTGCCAAGTTGGTGCATTCAGGGGGAGAAGGGTTCACCACATACGAAAGATTCCATAGTATCATATGGTCATTGAGTGATTCAGGGATCTTAGGTCTCTAGTCCATCCTCCTGCTCAAAACAGGATCAACTGTAAAATTAGACGAGTAGCTCAGGTTTTCTGAACTTTATGTAACAAAAACCCCCACAACATTTTAATACTGCTACTACAGGAATGTACTCATGTTCTGAAATACCCTCTCTATTCAGTTCTATACTGAGTAGGTCCAAAGAAAATAATTATTCCTTTGAAAGAGAAAGATAATCTGTCCTTGAAAATATTCATGAATAGCATAGCTTTTAGTTTTCACGAAAAAGGCTGTGCATACTTTGCATTCTCTAATACAGTTGAGTACTTATCATATGTAGAGACCATAATTCTTTATCTTCTCTAGTGTATAAGGAAACAGAAATAATATGTTTTTTTATTATTATTATTTTTTATGAGTTTACTGTATATTTCATTTTCTGCTTTACATACNAAGTAATTACTAAGATAAAAAATATCAAACTGCCTATAAACTCTTTAATAAAATGGACAGTAAACAGCTGTTGAATCTCTGGTGTACATTACTGCTATGAGGAAGTAAGATGAAGATGACACATTATTTTATTCACTCAAAATAAACTCATATAAGCCCTTTGGTTTGTGTTAAGTAAAACAGCAATTTTGAATTATTCTGTTATGAAGAGTAGCTCTGCTTTGTTCTGTTCCATTAATATTAAAGGTAAAATACCTGTCTGCAAAGCTCCATTAATGGACATTTTCATTCTGTAGTTTTGACATTTAGGTCTACGGCAGTGCAAAGAAGCTTTTACAAGCTTCCTTGAAGAGCTTCCATAAATTCATAGCTTTAGTGTCATATATGTAACTCTAGTTGTCTTATTATCATACACATTTGTTCCTTTTAATTTAAAAAAAGCATCCTCTGCACTACTGAAGATCTTTTCCCAACATTCCAAAAGTGACTTTGTGACACAAGTCACAATTAAGGAATTCATGTGAACAATGTTTCTACAGGTACAAGAACATCTTTTATAAATACCGTAGCTCTGGGTACAGATACAAAAAACAGCTAAAGTAATCAGGTTGAAGATCTATATTGGAATTTCAGATTTCAGCTGTACTGTTAGTTGTTTCCATCTGTAAAGTTAAGGCATCATTTTCACCAAAATCTTTGCTGTGTTGTTACCTTAGTTGCCAAATCACATCATTGTTTGGGTTTAAAGGAACCTGTTGAGGTCATCTAGTCCAGTCGTCCAAATGATGCTCTCTCTTTTGGCTTGTTTTTATGTATAGCCGTGTGAACTGAATTTATGAATATATACTATTCTCCATTAGTTAATGATTTGTTTTGTGTTAAGGTAAGGTAGGAGAGGTGCAGCCACCTGCAGCAGCTCCAGCTCAAGACTCCCTTATACCTGTCTGCTGGAGTCCAGACTGGTGCCTGGGGGACTCAGGGTCTCTGCCCAGGCTGAAGGATAAAGCTGCTGCATTCCCCTCTACAGGTTCAGCCAGTAGCAAAGCTGAGCGTGTCTCAGACACACACAGAGGATGCTGACACTGCTGGTCACACAGACTGCCACAGACAAGATGCTACCTTCAACAGCACATACACACAGCGCTCACATCAGACACAAGCCACAACCCCTCTTCCTCTTGGGCTGGTAGCAGCAGAAGGTGACTAGTGCAGGACACACATGACACTCTACAGGTTCACAAACACATGCACATTTGTGGATCCCCCAAGCACCAGCACAGCTCCTTGGCTGCCCAGCATCCCTGACCAGATCCCAGCCCCTCTTACCTGCTCCACAGGTCCCGATGTTCTGTCTCGTACAGCTTGGTGTTCACTGCAAAAATACGGCGCACACACACTCTTCCCACAGACACCCAACACTCACGGGTCCCCCTGAATATCAGCATGGACTCTCTGCCTACCTGATACCACAGCCTGAACCGAAGGCCCCCATGCTCACTCGCATGTCAAGCTTGAAGTTTGCCCGTGAATATACACTCACACCTAGTTCGGGGAAGATAGACACTCACTCCCATCAGCTGGCACCAGACACATGAGCTGTGACCCATAGTCCCACCCCAGGCACCAGTGCTGAGCCCCTCACTTGCCTCACTCACCCTGGTCCCTCCAGTAGCTGTTTTTTGGGGCCCACACAGTTCCCACCTCAGTGGTTGGAGGTGAATGGCCCCCACTCGCTCCAGTAGCTAATGCTGAGAACCCACTGGCTCCAGTAGCTGACACCACCAGCCAGGGGCACCCACACCCCTGTTCTAACTCCAGTAGCTGGTACCCAGTACTGGTACTCTCACACTAGTCCCTCCAGTAGTTTGTACTGAATCTTTGCAGCACACATACATACAGGATATAGAGAGATTGCACAGATGGTTAAGAAAAGGTTTAATAAGACAGGACAAACCTTGGCAATCAGATGCAGAGGTCAGCCAGAGAAACATACTGACTAGCCCTGTTTTACACCCTGTCTATACTCCCTCTTTATTTCTTCCTTGCTCCCTTTTGCATGCATGGGTTTGTCTAATCCTGTAGATTCCCTCACTCCTCCCAGTCTGGTGTCAGGGATTCCCCCTGATTTACAATTTACCATTTGCAAAGTCCAGGTTCGTCTTCATGGAAGTAGGACCTGTAGTTTCTTGAAAGCCTATCAGTTAGCGTGACTGGCAAGGTTTGTTTCTTGTCATTGCCTCTGTGTTTGCTTTGTCAGGTCTATGTATCTGTATGCTTAGAGGTTTTCCCCTCTTTTTTTTTTTTTTTTTTTTTAATCCGCCCAATTATAAAGTTTCTAATCAGACAGCCTTGCTGGAATAAACATTCTCACACTCCCACATACTCTTATCAATTAGTGTGACTAATCAGATGTGGTTTTCATCACTGATTTACACTAAGCAGGGGATAACCTCACCAAAAGCCACAGCACTAGCAGCAGACAAACAGAACAGAACGATGACAAGTATAGGTTCTATCAACAGTTCAAGGACTGTCAGACAAAATAGGGTAGGAGGCACAGTTCAACCAGAAGTACAAATCATTAAGTTTATGGTGAAAAGACACATCCAAGGTCAATCCAGGAAGTCTGTCACAGGTCAGGATTAAGATCAGGCACAGTGATTACCAGGCAAGTGATTACTATAACTAAAATGCAGTCCACTGCTTTAGGTCTAGATCTAACAGATGTAGCATGTTTGTGATCAATGCTCTTCCAACATAGTTCAGCCAGGGAAGTAAAGCCCAAGACTGAACTTTAATAGAGCTACTGTGCTTATGGGTAGGGTGTGTGGGTGGGAAGCCCCAGGTGAGGCTGAGTCGTCTTAGTGCACTCAGCCCTCGCAACTATGGAGGAACGTGTCAAACATATTGCTAAAATCAGGATAAATATTATTCTTTTTCTTCATGTGTTTGGAAATGGCTTCAAAGAGGACTTTCCTCTACAATTTTCACAGTGTCTGAAATCAGGCTGACTAGCCCATACTTCCCTGAATCCTTCTTTGTGTCTTCTTGAAGTTAGATTTGACATTTTCTTTTTTCCCCCTAATTGCCGTAACTTTTCACAGATGATAGAGAGCAACCTCCCAGTGACATAAACTAGGTATTTTAGCACCTCTGAATGCATCACATCTGGTCTCATGGACTTATGTGTGTCCAATTAGTTTAAATGATCTGTAATTTGGTTGTGATGTACTATGGGAAGTGCTTCACTTTTCAAGAGTTTGTCATTGGATATATAAACTGTATATGTGTACCAGATCTAAGACTAGAGGACTGTGTGGAGAAATTACACTGACTGAAATGATCTAAGGAAACCTAGGGTGTTTAGGTTATTCTGTTGCAGATTAATACGCTGGCTGCCTTATGGATTAGCAATATGTGATGAAAATTTTACTGTCCTTTACTTAGGCATCTAAAATATTGGTGAAATTATATATGGCTACGTAAGATTTCTTGTAACTGGTGCTTTGTTATAATACAGTCACTAAAATGCAAACAATCTTTTATGGCTTTCTAATAATGTTTGTTTGATGTGGTCCTAATGAAAAGCAATAGTCTACTTGGTAAAAGTGTTGAGTCAATAGACTTTGAGTGTATACAAAACTGCACACTAAATAGTCTGAGAAATTGTGCCATAGGTTTGTTGAATTAGGCAGTTGAAGATAATGCTGTTGGGTCTGTCTTCACTCTCTGAAAATCAGGGTAATAATAACTTTTTCACAGTGATATAGCCACAATATATCCTGCCTAGTTAACAGAATATACCCATATTATTGTAATGAAAGGTAAAGAGGAACTATGTGAAATAATTATTTTGAATTTAGAACAGCTTTAGATTAGCATAAGGGAAATAAAGCCTACAACTGTACATTGAATATTGGGGAAACAAAAAGTTGAGGAGCTGCTTATTAAGGGAACATTGTCCATGTCTTGCGTGTAATGGGAAAAGTTCATCCAAGTAAAAGTGGTATCAGAATTTATACAAAAAAGGATGATTAAATTAAGGTTTGTGAAGCAAATTTCTGTCCCTTTTTTTTTTCATTGCCTGACTTTGAAATCTTACTAGTCATTCTTAAAACAGATGAGTGTGTGTTTGCAAAGGTTTATAGACACCACCACAGACAGTTTTATGATTTCGTTTTGTTCTAGTATTGTCTCTGGTGCCATAACCAATAAAAGTAAATAATTTACTAAGAGCTTTGCTTCTGGAGAGGATTTTACATAGTCGTATTTCCACCCACCTATTTCCCCCTCACTTAATTGCATGCCCTTCTTTGAAATATATATGCAAGCTGCTCTCTTCATGTTTTCTAAGCAAAGCAATTGACTCTACATTGATTTGAAATTTGTCTAATGTTTCCTGAAGTTCTATTGGGAATTCAGCCTGTATAAAGAGGAGATCTCAAGGAAATTGCATTTAATTTGAAGGAGAAACCTTGTAAAAACTCTGCTAATGACATATTTAGTATGAGTACTTGTCAAGTTGATGATACAAAACTAGATATAATTCTTGCAGTTAAAAGTATTCAACTACCAACATTCCTGATTAGAAGAATACATAGATTTTGTTTGTTTTACGTATCTTTAGACTGTACTTATTTTTGCACACCATTCAGTTACATGAATACTGAATGCATCATCTTTTTTTTTTTTTT